>JAODAL010021696.1:0-66463 GCA_025379985.1 Phyllomedusa bahiana
AAAAAAAATTTGTGAACCCCTGTGGGGTCGATATACTCATTTAACACCTAAATTATTACCTCAAGGGGTTAGTTTCAATTGGGTTAAATTTTGGGTGTTTTTTTAAATTTTTTAGACTCGGGCTCCTAAAACCTGAAAGGATTAATAAAATTGCATTGAAAATGAGTAGGTGCTCCTCCTATTCGGGGGGCTTTGGGTGAGCCAAATAATGCACTAGAGCCAATTATGGGATATTTCTAAAACGGCAACCTGGGGGAAATGATATTTACATTGCATTTACCTAGTCACATTTACCGTATTTCCAGTGAATAATGGATAAAAATTTAAAATCTTCAAAAAAAGTGAAGTTTTGAAATCTCACCCCCACTTTGCTTTAGATTCTGTGTAATACCTAAAGGGTTAATAAACTTCCTAAACACTGTTGTAAATAGGGTTAAGGGGTCTAGTTTCTTAGAAGGCATCATTTATGGGTGTATTAACATACAGGCCCCTCAAGCCACGTCAGAACTGGACTGGTCCCTAAAAAGAATCAATATTGCAAATTGTCTTGAAAATGTGAAACATTACTACTAAATTTCTAAGCCCCTTAATGATATATATATATATATATTATTATATATAATATATATATATATATATATATTATATATTTATATTATTAAAATATATATATATATATATAAAAAAGGAATTTAAACAATGATGCCAACCTATAGTGGACATATGGTAGATGCTAGTTATAAACTATTTTGTGGTGAATAATTATCTGTCTTGCATGCAGAAATTTTTGAACTTTCAAAATCACAGATTTTTCAAATTTTTCGTGAAATTTTGATATTTTTCACAAAAAAAACAAGGTTTGTATGTATAACATTTTCTTACTAACTTAAAGCACAATGTGTCACGAGAAAACAATCTCTGAATCACATGGATAGGTAAAAGTGTCAAAAAGTTATTCTCACATAAAGTGACACATGACAGATTTCAAAAATAGGGCTGTGTCAGGAAGGCCAAAACTGGCTCGGTTCTTAAGGGGTTAAGGGCACATCAAATTTACACTTTTACACAAGCTGAACAATAACTACTTTACATTGTGCCATATCTTCATAGGTGTCCCATGAGAAGATATACAGAAATACCAAATGTGAGGGGTGTAGTCACTTTTGTGAGATGCTGTATATACAGTACAGACCAAAAGTTTGGACACACCTCATTCCAACAGTTTTCTGTATTTTCTGACTATAAAAATTGTAGATTCACACTGAAGGCATCAAAAACTATAAATTTTAACAATTGGGGGAATTATATATTTAAACAAAACGTGTGAAACAACTGAAATATGTCTTATATTCTAGGTTCTTCACCTTTTTTCTTTGATTACTGCTTTGCACCTCTTGGCATTCTCTTGATGAGCTTCAGAGGTAGTCACCTGAAATGGTTTTCACTTCACAGGTGTGCCCTGTCAGGTTTAATAAGTGGGATTTTTGCCTTATAAAAAGGGGTTGGGACCATCAGTTGTGTTGTTCAGAAGTCAGGTAGTACACAGCTGATAGTCCTTCTGAATGGACTGTTAGAATTTTCTATTATTGGCAAGAAAAAAGCAGCTAAGTACAGAAAAACGAGGGGGGCATCATTACTTAAGAAATGAAGGTCAGTCTGTCTGAAAATTGGGGAAAAATTTGAAATTGTCCCTAAGTGCGTGGCCAAAAACCATCAAACGCTACAAAGAAACTGGCTCCATGAGGACCCCCCCCAGGAAAGGAAGACCAAGAGTCACCTCTGCTGCGGGGAGAAGTTCATCCGAATCACCAGCCTCAGAAACGCAGGTTAACGCGCTCAGATAGAGAGCAGGTCAATGCCACACAGAGTTCTAGCAGCAGACACCCTCTCTACACAAAATGTTAAGAGGAGATTGTGTGCAGCAGCCTTCATGGTAAAATAGCTGCTAGGAAACCACTGCTAAGAAAGGCAAAATAGAGAAGAGACTTGTTTGGGCTAAAGAACCACAAGGAATGGATATTAGACCAGTGGAAAAACTGTGCTTTTGGTCTGAGTCCCAAAAATTTAGATCTTTGGTTCCAACCACCGTGTCTTTGTGCGACGCAGAAAAAGGGGAACGAATGGACTACATGCCTGGTTCACACCGTGAAGATGGAGGAAGAGGTGTGATGGTGTGGGGGTGCTTTGCTGGTGACACTGTTGGGGATTTATTAAAAAATTGAAGGAATACTGAACCAGCATGGTTACCACAGCATCTTGCAGGGAAACTGCTATTCCATCCGGTTTGTGTTAGTTGGACCATCCCTTTATTTTTCAACAGGACAATGACCCCAAACAAAACCTCCAGACTGTGTAAAAGGGCTATTTGTTTAAAGAGGTGATGGGTGCTACACCAGATGACGTGGGCCTCCACAGTGCCGACCTGAACCCCTATTGAGATGGTTTGGGGTGAGCTGGACTGCAGAGTGAAGGCAAAAGGGCCCAAAAAGTGCTAAGCATCTCTGGGGACTCCTTCAAGACTGTTGGAAGACATTTCAGGTGGACTAACCCCTTGAAACTCATCAAGAGAATGCCAAGAGTGTGCAAAGCAGTAATCAAAGCAAAAGGTGGCTACTTTGAAGAACCTAGAATATAAGACATATTTTCAGTCGTTTCACACTTTTTTGATAAGTATATAATTCCACATGTGTTAATTCATAGTTTTGATGCCTTCAGTGTTAATCTACAATTTTTATAGTCATGAAAATACAGAAAACTGTTGGAATGAGAAGGGTTTTTGGTTGGTGTTTTAGACTGTTTGCAGTTTTAGAAATAGTCTGAAAACCTGCAAGCAACGCTCCCCCATAGACTTCAATAGAAAAACATTTCAGCAGTCCCCACTGAACTGTTTTTCCGCTGGGTGGTTTTTCACACCGCCGGCGGTCCGAAAAACATAGAACATGTTCATTCTTCCGCCCAGTTTCCAGACTGAAAATTAACATAGGAGTCAATGTAAACCGCTCAGAAAGTGTGAGAGGTTTTTGGCGCGGTTTTTGGGCGGTTTTAGGTTTTGGCAAAAAAAAAGTGAAGAATGATCCCACCTATAGTGGGTGTGTTTTTGCAGGTCCTTTTGCACTAACAGGAAGGTTGGAATCGGGGGTGGTGGTGGTGGTGGTGGGGGGGGGTAATGTCAATTTTTCTTATTTTAAAAAATTTATTTTTAATAAAAAAAAATTTTTTTTAAATTTTTAAGTTGCCCCTCAATTTTTATTTTAGTTACGCCCCCAAATGGGTTGTTAGGGTTATGGGATAGTATTGGGGGGTCACCCTTTTTGGGGCGATTTTTTCCGCTAAGGTTTATTTAGGGTACTTTTTTTTTTTTTTTGGGTGTTGCCCTTTTTTTTTTTTTTAATTTTATTGTTTATGGTAGTTACTTTAAAAAGTTTTGTTTTATGAGGAATTATGTTTTTCTGGTAATGTAGTGTTTTGTATATCATTCCTCTGTACTTTGGTAAGGCTGGATTGGTACAACTTTATTTATACAGTAAAAAAATGTAGGCCTTCTTTACCCAACACAAGTCCAGAGGCCCACTGGAATCCAGGGGCCCCCCCCCTGATCACTGGGTGGAGATAAAAAAAAATCACATGGTTTCTTGCACCAATCAGGAATATAAAAACACTGGGAAAAACTGGACAAAATCAGTGAAAAAAAACGACAAAAAAAGAAAAACCCATCGAAAAAAACCGTTGGGTTTTTGTGTCAAAAACGCCCAAAAAAATGGTTTTAATAAACGGTTCTGCTGAGGTCAAAACAGAGCTGTTTTTTTCCTTTGCCGTGGAAACGGCCCCTTAAAATGAGATGCAATATTTTGTGTCAGACGTGTGCCAAATTTTGCCACATTTTACAACAAACAAAGCCAACACATTATTAAATCTCCCCCAATTTTTGTAAAAAATAAGCGCCTTTTCCCTGTAGTATTGCCCCAGCATCCACTACAAGCTAAGGTTTTAACCCTTTGCTAATGGTTTTGTCTACTTTTCCCCATTGTCTCTCAGCTGGCGTAGGCTTTAGTTCATTAAAACACCTAATTGCTTTTTAATGTATTAGGTATCCTTCAAGACCTAGAATAAAGGAGTTCATTTGGTAAAGCCGGAGGATCCTGCTCTGAAAGCATGAGCTTGTTTAGAAGTATTTGTAAATGTAACCATCCTAATCATAAATAGGGCTTGTCTTTGATTACGATTGTCTTCTGGAAATTTTCTCGCATTTTTCCACTATTATAGCCCACTTAAAGGTGGTGTAAGCTATTCAAGGCTCTTTTCTTACTTAGAAAACCCATTTAAACAAATCAAAATTCCCAGGTTTTTTACTTTTGATGCTAAATTGCTTGTCTACAGTCAAAAATTTTCCCCTGTTTTTATAAAATTTCCCTAAAAGGAAAGGGCGCAGAGAGGGAAAAATTTAGCCATTGCAACCTTCGTGATTTTTATTTTGAGGAATTTGCCTGGCGGACACATTTATATCATGACCATTTCAGTTCAGCCATATTGCTTACAAACCCTGGGGCCTCAGCACGTAGCAGAGCTGTGCGCACAGCAGTTAAATTGCACTTAAGAGCCATAGGTACTATTATGAGTGCCGCCATATGGTGCCTCCGTATAGCACTATATTAAAGGTGCTTTCTAGAAGTATAATGATGGCTTATTGTCAGGATAGGAAAATAAAGTTTGATGAGGAAAAGCCTTACCACCAGGACTCTAACTGAGTTAACAGAAGAAAGGAACCTGGACCTTAAAGGGGTTGTCTCACTACAAGGATCGCTTTTTATGTTTAAAAACTTGTAAAACAAGTCACTTTTTAATTTTGTTCCATTAACAGTGTCCTACTATTCTGGAAAATCCCCCTTGTATGGGGGCATCAGCTCCCCCGGTCCTAAGCTACAACCTGTTTGATCTCTCCTGATAGGCTGCCCGTGTTGTTGCTATGCTACGACCGATGTTCCGGCTTTTCCCTGCAGGCCCTATAGCCCGTAAACCCCCCTGAATTCAAAAAAAGAAACGAGAAAAAACCCGGATGAGGTTTTGATGAATCAATGTATTGGAAAAACCCCTTTTAAAATTAAAAAAGGGTTTTCTAACCCCAGCCAAAACAGTTTCATTCATGCATCCCGTCTCTTCCTGGGCAGGGTTGGGTTTTGTTCTTGGCTAATTACATATCAGCTGCATCCCAAATCTGCTAATTTCCCGCTGAGGCAGGAGATGTTTATCTAAATCCAGAGAGTCCCAGAGTAAAGTTAAAAAAATAAATTAGTTAGAGATCTTATGAGTCAGATAACACTAAAAACTCTTAAACTGCCTGCAGTTCTGTTGGGTGATGACATATCCCCCCTATAGGGAAGACAAACCAGGGGAGAAGGGCAGAGCAGGTCTAACCCCGAGCAACCCTGGTGCATCAGAGCTGATAAAATACTTTTTCTTTAAACAAAAAAAAATAAAAAAAAAAAAATTTTTTTTGGGGAAAAAGTTTTTTATTTACGTTTTTCTACTTTTTAAAGCTAAAAATTTTATTGTAAGACAATTCGTTGGTGAATAAAAGACTGCATTTTTAGTCATACTGCCTTCTCCCAGAACTTCTGGGAAACTCTCGGTAAAAGGTAGTCCTCCAAGACCCCTGGAAGACTTGATAAATCTCTTGGGCACCATACAGGGTTTTGGATGGTGTGGGCTAGAAGCTGTTTTTAATGTACTGCCGGCTCCTTTCTGCAGTAGTTCCAATCCTGGTCATTTAAGCAGGAGTGGGTCCTTTCCCTTTTAACCCTCACCCAAACCTTTCAATATGATCACATGGTGCTAATGGCTACCATGGCAGGTCAAATAAAGACTTCCAGATCTGGAATGTATAGAAGGGTTTTTAGCTAGGTCCAGGACATAAAAAAATAGCAATAAGGTATTTTATTCTCAAAGCTTTAACAAAAGAAAAAAAGTAAAAGTAAAAACATAGTTAAAAAATATTTGAACATTTAAAAATGTAACAATAAATAAATAAAAACACAAAAAACTTAAAGGGTATGTTCCCAAGTCGTAGGCGCGAATAGGTGGAACCGTCCCTAACTACGGAATCCACGTTCCTAGGAACTATGGATTAGTTTTCCCCCCCTGCTCGGCGAATCCCCGGGGGGGGAAGATGGGGACATGGAATTACCACGGCGTAAGCGCCGCAAATAATGAAAGTCGGGGCCGGCGGGGGTCCGGCCCCTCGCCCTCCCCGCTCCCGCCCCTCCCGCCCCGCCCCCCAAATTTAACCCCGAATAGCCGTGTGAACTTTCCCTTTAAATTAATTTCTTTATTTAATTTTAAAGGGGGAATGCTGCAAAACAAAATGTATAAGAAAAAAACATCTTCACCTTAGGGAGGCTCCTGGAAAAAAGGGGAGGAGGTATCAAGTCTTCTACCTCTTAAAAAAACCAGAATCCAGGTAATGGGTCAAAAAACGGTCTTACACCCAGTCAAATTCAGAAGTTATATTAACGTCTTAATTACATTAGACGCATAGGTAAGTCCTAATTCGAAAGGGGGTTTGGTGCGCATCACGAGCAATCCTGTTAATAGCATTTTCTAAATTGCAAAACTGCATAGAATGGGCAGGTTACCCTATTGGACCTTTTTTTCCGAATTGTGGGGTCCCGATCGGTTTCCCCTGGGGGCTTGTAAGGGGGGGTGTAACTTTATTTGTTTTGTGGGGGGTCATAGATGGGTTTTTGCTATATTATGACAATTGATTGCTCACTCACAAAAGGGAATAGCATTAGGAAGAGGAAAGCTGGGGTTGCTGGGGAAAATCAGCCATCAGAGATGAAAAGGTAACCTGTACTCAGGGAGAAGTGAGCAGCAGTAAGGGGACGAGCAGGTGAGGGAAAATCTCTGGTCCGGGTCCATGGGCTGCTGGCATGTACCCTGTTTTCCCCGAAAATAAGACCATGTTAATTTTTTAAGCTTGGGAAAAAAAAAGTCCTCCCCTGAAAATAAGTGTGGCGCCATGTACAGCTCTCCCCCGCCATTCATTAGCATTTTCGATCTTTTTTGGTCTTTCTTGTGTGGGGGGCTACCCGGGCAAGAGGTGCTCATTTAAGGAAAGTGCGATTGATAGACACGAGAGATTGTGGCCGATGATTCTAAAAGAAATGGAGTCACAACAAATTCACCCTGAAATTCAGGGTTTGGAGCGTTATGATGATGCTCTAGAAGATGATGACATGATGGTCTTTGAATAAATGTTGCATTTTGTTCATAAATACCTGGAACGATAAATATACCATAGATTGTTGTACATGGAAATAGTCTCAAGAAATCCTTGATGAAATTCAGAGTTTGGCTGGTTCTGCTGATGTTTGTGACGACACGACTAGAGTATATTAATAAATGTTGATTTTTTTTGTTCAACAATAATGAATTCTTGTTCATGGAAAAATAAGACATCCCCTGAATATAAGACCTAGCGCATCTTTAGGAGCAAAAGATAATGTAAGACACTGTCTTATTTTCCGGGAAACAGGATGGTTAATTGAAGCAGAGGCCGGGGTGGAGACCCCACTCACAGAAAGCGAGCAGTGGCCCGGATAGGACACCGGATTACAGAGCCAGAGAGTAAAGAGGGGCACGTGAGGACCCCCGAGGTACAGAGTGGACCTCGATGAAAGTAGGCCTGAACAGGCGGTCCTGGACAGTGTTTCACCAATTCTGTGGAAAGATCCTATAGGCACAGCCGCACTCCTACTGAGGAGGTTGTGACACACCGTGAGGTGGACGGACAGTGAGTCACTCGTGAAAAGTGTGTGTGCTGAAGAAGTGTACTGCTGCCTGGTGTCATGGCTGAAAGGATTGTAATGTGTACAAGTGTCCAGTGCCGTGAGTAAAAGCCTGTCAGCCGGTCAAACGCTACATCTCTCCCTGCAATAGTTAAAAGAGCTTGCATGTGGTTGCTAAGGGCAATGGATGATCTCCACCACTGACTGCATCTCACTTATTGGCATAGTCAGCAGGATTGAGGATTGAGAGGCAAAGACACAGACACGTGCTGACGAAGTTCAAGGGCCATATGTATGAAAACTGTCTAGGTCTAAAACTCACTTAGTTACCCATAGCAACCAATCAGAGCTCATGGCAACCAATCAGAGCGCCCCTTTAATTTTTCAAGAGCACTATATGAAGTGAAAGGGGAGCTCTGATTGGTTGCCATGGGTAACAAAGTGAGTTTTAGACCTAGACAGTTTTCATACATGTGGCCCAAGTGTGTGGAACAAGAGCAAAATGTGAGCACAGTGTGGAAGAGGCCAAAGAGTTAAAGGACTTTTATTGAAGGCCCTGGTGAAGCAAAAGTGTCTTTGAGGTGATGCAGCCTGCAGAGTGGGCCTGATGTGTGGCTGGCCTGAGAGTTGCCGGAAGCTGGGGAAAAGGGTAGATCAGAGGCTATAAAGTCCTGTTTAAGAGACTCATTTATATATAGTGGCCATTACGCTTAACACCGTAAAAAAAAAAAAAAAAAAAAAATTTCAAAATGCCTAAATTCCATTTTTTGGGGTCATTTTATGTCCCCTAAAATTTGGAATAAAAGTGATCAAAAAAGTTGTGTGTATTGTAAACTGTTACCAATAAGAATTAGGCCCGCAAAAAATGCACCCTCACTCAAGCTCATTGGTAGAACTACAAAAAAGTTATTGGTCGCCGAAAATGGCGCCGAGGCAAAAATTTGAAAAACAGAAAATGTTTGGATTTTTTTTTTACAGTACCAAAACATAATGGAAAGTGTACATGTTTGGTATTGCCGGATTTGCATCGTCTTGTAGAATACAGATAACACATTATTTATACCAAAGACTGAACCCTATAAAATCAAACCCCCCAGTAATATGGTGAAAATCCATTATTACAATTTTTTTTGTCATTTCCCAGTACACTCTATTTCTACAATAACTTACACCATTAGTAAGGACAACTTGTCCTGCAAAATAAAAGCCCTAATATGTCCAAAAAATAGGCTGTGGTGGTAAAGGGTAAAATATTCTATTTTGTGGGCATTTCTATTCTAGTACTGCACCTATTATATATATATGGAGAGCTGATGACAAACCCATAGTTGCCAACTTTTGAAAGTGGAAAAGCGCGCAGCGGCAAAAATTTGCATGGGCACGCCCATCTTGTTGATGTGCCACGCCCCTTCAAAACCACACCCACTCCACCTAACTGCATAACGGCTTTGGGAAAAAAGCCAGGTAGATGCCCCCTCTAGCCAGGTAGTGTCCCTTATAGCAGGTAGTAGCCCCCATAACCCAGGTAGTGCCCCCTTGCAGCCAAGTAGAGCCCGATTTGTAGCCAGGTAGAGCGCTCTTATAGCCAGGTAGAGCCCCCCTTTGTAGTAGCCAGGTAGACCCCCCCTTTGTAGTAACCGGGTACAGCCCCCCCTTTGGTAGTAGCCAGGTGTTGCCCCCTTTGTAGTAGCCAGGTGTTGCCCCCCTTTGTAGTACCAGGTGTTGCCCCCTTTGTTTGGAGCCAGGTGTGCCCCTTTGTAGTTGCCAGGTAGAGCCCCCCCTTTTTAGTGTCCCGTGTTTGCCCCCTTTGTAGTAGCCAGGTAGAGCCCCCTTTGTAGTAGCCATAACCCCCCTTTGGATCCAGGTGTTCCCCTTTTTAGCACCAGGAAGAGCCCCCCCTTTTTTTATCCAGGGGTTTCCCCCTTTTTAGTACCAGGGAGTTGCCTCCCTTTTTATGCCAGGGAAAAGTCCCCTTTGTTGTGCCAGGGGTTTCCCCCTTTGTTTTAGCCGTGTTGCCCCCCTTTGTTGTAGCCAGTGTTGCCCCTTTGTTTAGCCCGGTTTTGCCCCCTTAGTTTTAGCCAGGTTGCCCCCTTTTGTTGTCCAGGGTTTCCCCCTTTTAGTGCCGGTTTGCCCCTTTGTACCGGGAATCCCCCAAGCTAATAAAAATAAAATTTAAAAAAACCCCCCTTTCCTCACCAGGCTCCTGCGCTCCGGGCTCCCGACCGACTCACGTCGCGGGGGAGTGAGTCAGCCGTGCGTCACACCCCCTCGACCTTTTAACTTTTTTAAGCGCCCCGGGGGTGTACATCAGAGGGAAAAGGGGGGGGGAATTATCCCTCCTGCCCCCTCCCCCGCACAGTGAGACGCGCCGGGGGGGTGGGCCCTCGGGCGCTTTACCCGGGTTTTTTAGCCCCGGCGACGACAGAGTACGCACCCCCTACTCTGGGGCCGGGGGTCCCCTTTTAAAAACCCCGCGCCGCTGGCAGCGGGAAATTCGCCAACTCGGCGGGGGGGCGGGGGGGGGGGGCTTAGCGGGACCCCCGCCAAAGGAAGTTGGCATTTTGGACTGAAATTTTTGATGTGGGGGGTAATGTGACATCATTACTTATTTAATCTGGCATCAAATCATTCCTTTGCTACTGAGTGTAAAATCCCTTTATTATGACATACAAGAAATGTATTTTGACCACGAAAGGGAAAGTTCCTGCAACGTTCCTAACTAGGCCGAAACATTGGACTACTTTGTGGGCATTTCTATTCTACTACTGGACCTATTACATATATATGTAACCATGTGAATCTATTGTGTGAATTAATAAATTCTATTCATCTCTACTAAAGGAGTGCCGTGGATTTTCTACATATAGCTGCTGTAGTGTGCATGGGGGGGGGGAATCCAGAGAGACAACCGACAAGGTGGTACCACAGATGCTAGCTGGGTTAAAATCTGGGGAATTAGGCACCAGAGTAGTACTTGGAAGTTTTGGTCATGCTCTTCCAAACAATGTCGACCATTTCTAGCCATGTGACATGTTACATTGTTTTGCTCAAAGATCTCATCCGCCCCAGGGAAGACAATCAGCATGTATGGGTATCCGTGATCTACAAAGATAGATTCATATCTAAACTAGTTGAGAGTGCCTTCCACATCGATGAGTGGTCCCAGAGAATGCAAAAAACAGTGCCCAGACCATAACGCTGCTACCACAAGCTTGTGTTCTTCCAGCAATGGTTACAGGGTGTTTGTTCTTTGATGTGTCTCACCTGACAGGCTAACATCCATCTGTTCTATACTGCAGAACCTGTCACGCACCCTAGTAGGTAACTCTTTGCCAGTCAGTGGACTTCTGATTCTGCTGTGAAAATTAAAGCCTTTTCTGCAGATACAATTTCATTAGCAGAGGTGCAGTAACCTCCATCTGCTCTGGAGCCCCATACACAGTTCTCTGAAATGTTGTTTCAGACACAAGTCTGGTCGCCCCCTGCTTCATTTTGGTGATGAGCTGCTCCACTGTAGTATTTCGGTTGCCCTCGTGCACCTTCATAGCTGATGTAGCTCTCATATCAATGCTGGCATGACTGTGCTTTACAGTTTCCACGTCTCTTATTCACAATACTGTCGTTTGTCAGCTCACAATACACTTTAACGACAGCAGCAGGTCAACAGTTCAAGTTTCAGAAATATTTCCTGAAAACCAATAACTGTCCCAACTTCCAGCTCTGACCGTGGGACAGCCTATCACCCACCTTACATACCCACCAACCCAGCTCACCACACATGACCTCCTTCATGAGCTACGCACTACCGATGTCAAAAGTAGGAAGTGGTCATAATTATTGTTGAGCGAACAGTAAAAAGTTCTACTTCGATTAGAACCTCGAACTTTTGTGAGTTCGGTTTGAAGTTCTATTCAAATTCAAACTTCAAACCCCATTAAAGTCTATGGGAAAAGATGTTCGGGCAAATTTTTTTATACCTATACAGGTGAGGAGAAGCTGGAATTACCATCCATAACAGTAAACTGGATACGTGGAACAACTTAGTTGAAAATTTGGCTCTAAGACGCGAAAAAATTGAAAGGCAAAAAATACTTCATTCCTTTCAATGGGTAACTGAAAAGATGAGGACAGCTTGCAAGCAGGGGCATAGCTATAGGAGGTGCAGATGTAGCAGTTGCTACAGGGCCTTGCATCGTGAGGGGGCCCAAAAGGCCCTTTGTCACATAGAAGATTTGGGGGCCGTGGTATACAATTACGAACCCCCAAGACTGAAAAAATTTGAATTTTGGGCACTGATTTATGATTTAGCTTTTTAAAGCACTCTGTATAATATATATTATGTTTATGAAGTTGGGCGTTATGTAGCCTGCAAATGTCACCAAATAACAGCTTCTGGGTGGGGGAAAGATGCAGCCAGCAATACCAAACTCCCTAACAAATTGATGTCATTGAGAGGAAAAGCTATCTAACTAACTAAGAGCAGCCGTACAGTACAGAAGGGAGTGAAAAAAAGCATCCACAAGGCAATACAGTGAAATATATATAACATGGTCATGTGAAATTTTTGCAGCCAATGAAGCCCTACACCTCGCGATGACATTTTTGACACTTCTCTTGCCTGCACTGATTGGATGGCCACCAAAAGTGCAGAAAGGTGATTGAACGGCCACCAAAAGTGCAGAAAGCCGCTGAAAACGAAACTGAAAATGGCGTGTCGAGCTAGAACTTTAATCGAAAGAACAGTAAAATGTTCGGTTCAAGTCCTAAAAATTGGAGAAGTTTTACTATAACTTAACTTTTCTAGAACAGTTTGATCAACACTAGTCATAATAATCTGTCATACACAAGATACGTCCAGCACCAGGGCTGGCGAGACTCCTACTTCTGCAACCAGTTATGCCCCTGAGAGGATAGTGAACGGCATCAAATGAGAAACAGCTTCATTGAGAATAGCTGCTTAAAGTATTCATTAGCTTCTACTAGTCTATCTTGGTGGCTTTCAACTATGTATTATGATATCTCACATAATGGCAGTTTTTCAAATTTTCCTTTACAGTCACAGGTGTATCTATTACTGTCTGTGCAATCTAAAAAAGACTCCACGCACAATACTCATTATTTTCCCGTCAGTCCTGCAAGGAGCTAATATGCATCGTTGGAGGCACGTCGGAACCATTCATATGTATCTAATAAAAATGCCGTTAATGGATATTGTTAATGGTTGCGAATGGCTAACATGTTTTTCGAAAGAAGACAGAACGCAAAATCTTAATTGGTCATTAAGACATTCCTCTATTTATGCAAAATTGCTGGGAGACTAAATATGCAAAAATGTCTCTTTTCAGTGATTTTAACCCCTGTACTGTCAAGATTCCCACTGTATTAGAGGGAAGCTGCCAATACCTTTATGCTGCCTTCTCTAGCACTAGGTGGTGTTTGTCATATGTGACTCTTATGTTAATAAAATGTACACTTGATTAGTTGAAGCAGTGCAGTGGAGGATGGAGTCCTCTCGATGAGAGGTTTGAGGTCAGGAGTCCTCGATACTCGAACTGCGTGCTCCAGCTGTTGATTGACGGCTTTCTTCCTTTGCCCAGTAGGAGGGAGAAGGTTGTCAATCAGCAGCCGGAGGACGGGGGCAACCCGCAGCTCATGAATACGACTCCTTCTTCACAGCGTGATGCGAGCGCTGCAACTAATAAACTGTAAATGTCTCATAAACTACAGAACAAGAACATATAACAAAGGCAACACTGAAATCAGCATGCCTATGATTAGCGTGTGCTGCCCTCAGAGAGGTCAGCATGAAGGTGGTTCAGATTCCCTTTCATGTACATCACTAATTGTAAGAAGCCGAGAGATGATAAAAAATCTCAATTATTTTTATTTTTGTAACCAATAGACATTTTAGCGACATGTAAGAAAACTGTCTTGGACTAAAACTAAGACTTTCTTTGTTGCCCATAGCAACCAATCAGAGCTCCCCTTTCATTTCATATTGTGCTCTGAAAAAATTAAAGGGGAGCTCTGGTTGGTTGCTATGGACAACAAAGAAAGTCTTAGACAAAGACAGTTTTCATACATGTCCCCTTTATATCCATTCAGGTTTGGACTGGCCCACAGGGGAATAGGAGAAACCCCTGATGGGCCCCTGGGCTTGGTGGGCACGAGACATAGTGGACCCCTGAGCATGAAAGGCTTAGGGCTGCTTTTAAGGTAGAAAGGCAATGATAGAGAGGATGAGATGAAGTGCAAGAGTCATGTGCAGTATGTCCAATCATGGACAGTAGCTATAGGGTGAGCCCCAAGGATAGACCTCAATGGTGGTCACAATGAAGCAACTCCATTGGTGGGCCCCAACCCACCAGTCTGACTCTGTATCCGCTGACAACTGAACAACCATTTCCTGGATTTTCTCTAACATGACCAGTGAAGTCCTGATTAACATCTGTGTCAGAGGTTCTGTTTGGAAGATTCCATAAAAAACTTTGTAGTCAATCTGTCAGGCGTGACATGGACCTGGCTCCGTTTCTCAAACAGGCGACAACATGTAGCCTGCTCTCCCAACTCTAGCTAGAGGATCTTGGATGGATCACTTTCTGTCAAAAGTGCGTAAAATCCAAAGAAATATGTAGAATATTCAGCAAAAAAACTTTTAACAATTTAAAAAACGTTTATATTTATAAAAAAAAATGCCATAGGCAACAGACAAAAGGAGTGCTTACGCGTTTCAAACTAAGATGTTCTTAATCATGGCACATACTTCTCTAGTTCCATCTCTGCAATGGAGATTCTGAATGTAACCTGCGATGCAGATGTGAAACAGCACTTAGAAGAACCCTGCCTGAATGGAACCAGATGTGAACCAACCCATAGAAGAACCCTGCCTCAATGGAACCAGATGTCAACCAACCCTTAGAAGAACCCTGCCTGAATGGAACTGGATGTGAACCAACCCTTAGAAGAACCCTGCCTCAATGGAACCAGAATGGTCAAGCAAAAACCTTAGAAGAACCCGCCTGAATGGAACTAGATGTGAACCAACCCTTAGAAGAACCCTGCCTGAATGGAACTAGATGTGAACCAACCCTTCTAAGAACCCTGCCTGAATGGAACTAGATGTGAACCAACCCTTAGAAGAACCCTGCCTGAATGGAACTAGATGTGAACCAACCCTTAGAAGAACCCTGCCTGAATGGAACCAGATGTGAACCAACCCTTAGAAGAACCCTGCCTTGTGCCACCACTCCTGGAAATGATGAGCTTTACCATTCTCCTCGTCAATAAGATGTGTCCTGACACAACTGAGCACCGTCTGCTTAATTAATCAAGTTGACAATTTATGTAGGAACAATAGAGGAATGGCATACTGCAGAGTTATAAGAAATAGAGCTCTGTAATTATATACAGGAATTTACTAAAATTAAAATGTTCTCCAAACAATCTCCCAGCAGGTTTCATGACCACCCAACTCAACTGCTGGTAAGAAGTCAATGTCTTACAATGTTGCCCTGCTGGAAGAGATCATAATTACAAATTCATTTAAAACTACAAAGCAGGACATAGAAGGCCTCCTCGTACATCTCTGCCTTAGTCTCCAGATACCTCCCCTCACACAATCTCCGCTCCTTCTCTGCACTCTTCTTGATAGTTCCTCATAACAGTCTCCAAGACTTCTCCCGTGCTTCCCCCATACTCTGAAACATATTGCCCCAACACACCAGACTCTGCTTCACCTTTTAAACTTTCAAAAGTAACCTAAAAATCTCTTCAGGATCCTACAATAACCCCGCTGCTGCTACCATAGACAATTGTCCAGCCCCTACCGTCTGTCTCCTTGTAGATTGTAAGCCCTCGAGGGCAGGGTCCTATCCCACACCACTTTGTTGATTATTTAGTGATATTATTGTATTTGCTTTTGTCTTATGTTTGTATCCACCGTCTCTACAATCTTGATGTTCATTTTCACAAACTGTCAGACTATGGCCACTGGCTACTAATAGTCAATGATGTTGTAATGTAATACATACCAGAAACCACAGGCTCTGTAATATCATGGATACCAGAAATTAGGGGTTATATGATACAATGGCTCCATCTATAAGGGTTAAGGATCAGTAAAAGGAAGACAATTTTGAGCAAGGTGTGGATGGTGTGGGCAGTACACAGAGAATGGTTGAGCCACGGATTAGCTCTTGGGGCTGTGTATGGGCCACAATTCGTAACTTGAACAGGGAGTGGTCCATGAGTAGAAAACACATGGTTGTTTTTTTTTTCAGAAACAGCTCCACAATTGCTGATGGGTTGAGTTTGGTGCTACAGTTTAGTCTTGATGAAATGAATGGGGCTGACCTGCAATATCACATACAACCTATGAACATGCGTGGCACTATTCTGTTTTTGGAAGAAAGCAGGCATATTTTTCTAATCCTGGACTTAAAGAAAATGCTTTCAAAATGTTATGTATTATGTTCAAAGTTGTTTTGTTTTTTTAAATGGGGTAGCTGAAGGCCCTCTGAACTATAATCCGGTCCCACATATGATATCAGAATGAATATAGGAAAATAGCTGCTTACCACGCACTATGTATTGCACTCTAAATTCCTAAGATCTGGGACTGCTAGTTGTCTGCAACAACTCCAATAAGTCATATTATAAAGTAGTAGAAACAATGGGTCCTCGGATAACCTTCGGACTATAAGACACACTTTTTTCCTCTAAATTTGGGGGGGAAATGAGGGTGTACCTTATAGTCCAAACGCGCTCTCTTGGGCCGGCAGGAGGGTGAGGAGAAGCGATGCTGCGGGAAGCCGCTGGCAGTATTTAAGGAATTAAACTTCGCTGCCAACTTCCCGCAGCATCACTCCTCTCCAGGCTCCTGTTGGCCCGAGAGAGTGCTGTACAGTGGCGGCATGCTGCTGATTAGTACTGCCGGCAGCCGCTGCTAACAGCAGGGATGTAGCCGGTTCCATCCCTGCTGTTAACACTTTAGATGCTGCAGTGATTGCAGCGCACTGCTCCTTCGTCTCATCACCCCCCCCCCCCCCACAATGTAATTGTGGGTAGGGTGGGGATTAGTTGCCATGGCAGTCGGAAGCCACATGTAGGCTTCCACAGCTGCCATGTATGTACACCTGTTACATCCTGCCAATGGCAGAGTGTAATAGGTAATGAATTAATGAAAATCCTATGTACAGTAATAAATTAATACTGCTGTAAATAGGACAAGGCATTCTGCCCCCTAGTGTTCAAGTACCCTTGGGGGTTTCGTTATTAAAGCAAAAAAAAAAAATTAAAGTTTTTGCCATTTTACAAATAAAAAAATAAAAACTTACACGTATTTGTTATTGTCACATCTGTAACAGCCCAATCTATTAAACTATAACATCATTTATCCCGTACGCTGTACACCATACAAGAAGAAAAATTCCAGACACCAAAACTGTGGTTATTTCATATCCCCAAAAAATTGGAATAAAAAGTGATCAAAAAGTCGCCTCTACCCCAAGATGGCACCAATAAAAACTACACTTAGGTCTGGACTTTTTGCTTAAAATTTTTTTTTTCTAATTTTCCTCCTCTAAAACCAAGGTATGTCTTAGGCTATGTTCACACGGCAATTATTGGGACGTATCTCGGCCCGTAATTCGCATCATACTGCGCTAAATACGGGTCGAGATACGTCCCAATAATTACGGTAATCCGCAGTTCTCATAGAGAACTATGGATTACGTCTCCTCTCCCCGCTCGCACAATATGCCGAGTGGGAGAGAAGTGACATGTCAATTATTCACGCCGTATACGTGCCGTGAATAATGAATGTCTATGGGTCCGGAGGGCTGCCGACCCCCCGCCCCACCCCCGAGCACACATCGTAATTGTGGGCGAAATACATCCCCGCAATTACATTGTGTGAACAAAACATTATAGTCTGAAAATACGGTACTTTATTTCATCCGATTGAAATGCAGATGATATGGCAAGCATAGCAAGATAACAATTGTGCTTGGTATTGCGCTTACGCGTTTCTGGTCTCTACCCTACCCTTGATCAAAAAAGTAAGCTGATATTAAAGATTGTCCGAGAACCCATTTTTCCCACATATCATACTCTGTCTTTCAAGTATATGGAGGAGGATGTAGTAGCAGTGATAATGATGTCTTGTCACCAGCTTCAGATGTGCATAACCTAGTCACTGGCGAATTTAATAATCTGCTGTAAAGCTATGCCGTACTCCAGCACACATTCAGCTCCGCAGATTTTATTACATTCTCAGATAACTGCCTTTGCTTTATTCTTGGTATCAAAACACTTCTCCTCTTCATTATTGTGCTTTTATTTCTTAAAACATTTCTATTATTTATTATTGTTGGAACTTGGTTTTTTTTTTTCAGCCAAAACTTTGAGTTTTCTATTTAGATCTTTAAATATTTAAACGTTTTTCACGAGTTGCAGTAATTTGTTATTTTTTGCTCTTTGACTTATGACAGTTTTTGTCCCTCAAGAGTTAAATCCTCTGGTATTAAAGTCAGGAATGAGTTCTGGAGCAAGCTTCAAAGTGAATAAATTAATGTAAAAGACATTCGCTAGCAAGGACTTCGGAGCTCAGCTATTTAGACAGAAAAGTAGATGCTTCTAGAATCTTCACATACACCCCCATTTACAAGCTATTCATCCATGAATCCTCAGATCATGCTGCAGGAGTCAGTTCTGTCTTTCTTCTTTGTGAAGGACACAATTGATTGTTTAACACAGGAATTTCCCTAGAGCTCCTGTTTTTCTTTAATATACATTTAG
The DNA here is from genome assembly GCA_025379985.1 of Phyllomedusa bahiana. Lineage (NCBI taxonomy): Eukaryota > Metazoa > Chordata > Amphibia > Anura > Hylidae > Phyllomedusa > Phyllomedusa bahiana. Next base: position 18,582 of record JAODAL010021696.1, read on the forward strand.
GGCCTTATGTATGAAAACTGTCTTGCAGTAAGACTGTCTTCGTTGCCCATAGCAACCAATCAGAGCTCGTAGCAACCAGAACCCATAGTAACCAATTTAGAGCCCATAGCAACCAATCAGAGCACAGCTTTCATTTCATGTAATGCTCAGGAAATATAAAAGCTGAGCTCTGATTGGTTCTTATGGGAAACAATGACAGTCTTACTGCTAGACAGTTTTCATACATGTCGTCCTTAGTATGTAGGCCTTCTTCACATGGCAAAAAAGCACATGGACCCTGTATATCATCATAAAGTCCCAGATTACCGAATTTCGGCCATCTTTAGACTTGTGCATCTTTAGACTTTTTTTTTTTTTATTTCATGGTCATTACAGGATGCAAAAGCGACAGTTAGTGTAGGGGTGGGTCTGGCTGGGGTCGCCCTTATCAGGGCGGTTACCCCATATATAGGCATAGGTCATTCAGATTTCCCTGAAGAAGCATGTATGCGAAACGCGCGTAGGGAGTTTACTTTTCGGCCCTCATTTGAGTAATGTCACTATGTGTATTTGTATCTTGTATCTTTATCTATTCAGTGGTCTTTACTATGCATATCTATCCTCATAATCATTGCACATTTGCACTTATGCGTTGATTATGCCCTTGTGACCTTACAATAACCTTTGCTTTGTGGTTGCACTTTTTCTTGAATATATGCATATTTTTATGAACTCTGTTTCACCTTAACATGTCAATCTAGGTATTGTTTTGGGAGTGTGATTAATTATATAATTATATATTTATATACTTTAATATATGTATTTTTGCACTAAGCACTTTATATATTTTTCTGTATTTGATCCACACCCAATCATGGTATATCCTTTGGATAGATTTATATGCTTTGTTTGATATCATGTGACCATTATTCTTTATGTAATTTATATTATTGATGATTCCCATTTGACTGCCTGTACCTCTCCATGTTTGTTGTGCCATATTTTTAATATATTTTTTTTGACTTGTATTAAATATTTTTTCAATAAAAGCTAGAATTTTTTAATAATGTAGGATTCATTTTTTTTGCTATGATCTTTTGTATAATTTTGATGCTTGTGGTTGGTCCAGCCTGTTTCTAAGTTTGCTATAGTGTATATACAGTATATCATGGTGTAGTCTGATTAGTGCTGACTAGGGTGAGTAATTTTTTCACGTTTCGCCTTATTTAAAGACTCATTACGTGCTATTGCGAGACTTTATGGCATCTCAACTGACCACATTGCAGTTACTGGACAGACAGTTCCCTGCATTATCCTATCGATTATTAATGCTTGCCCCTTGTCCTTCTGACTTTCTGTCTTTTGTGGCTGAAGGGCCCGGGTTTTTCACACAAGATATTGCGGTTTACTAGACTTATTCTTTCATCGTGCGTTAAAATTTACTGTAATTTCAGTAGGAAACGACACAAATACTCCAAGGAGTTTTCTGCCTCCCATATTTAAAGAAAACCGTCCATAGGTTATGCCCCTTGCTGAGGGCACCAAGCTAGTTCAGACCGCTTTTCCAGCCTGTTCCCTTATTCTGTAAGATGCGTAGTTTTAAGGATTTACCCCCCAAATCTTATACTGAGTACTTTGCTCCACCCCCCAAAAGGGCTAGCCCTCCCCCACTGACATTTTTCACGTTTTTTATCTATTCAAAGTAATATTTTATCGGGTGGGTGGGCGGGCTAGGCCTCAGTGGGGGGGGGTAAAAAAAAAAATGTCTTTAAGACTCTTTTTCTGGCAAAAAACTGGATTTGGCCAAAAAATGAAAAAAAAAAACCCAGCATCTTACAGAATAAGGGACAACGCTGAAACAGAGTTGTCACTGGCTTTTCTGTCCTCATGTACAGGTTCTTTTTTAAAATTATTATAAAAATTTATTTTTTAAAATGATATTCTAATTTTTTGAGATGCAATAGTATGTGCAAATATACATCCCACAAGACGCTGTGTGAACACCCCCTTAATCCCCAAATCATTGTATTCTTGCTTTCTTTACATTTTATGCAGCATCCCAATTTTTGGAAATTGGGGTTGTAGTTGACTTACTTTGCATCAAATTCTACTCCTTTCCATAATAAATGTGTCTAAAACTAAATGTGATAAAAAAAGTGACATATTTTTTGGGATTTCACAGGTTTTTTTGTGCAAACCTACAGCACAGTCAAAAATCAAGGTGTTGGCTAAATCCTCCCCCAAGTATTTTAATGTACCCTGCAAAACCTTAGAAAAAGGTGCAGTGATGCCAAGATTTCCCGATGGAAAGAAACGAGGGGGAAGCACCAAAAGAGTGGGTACCACCTTGGATTCAGAGATCTGGCGTACACCTCGACACCGCTCTGTGAAACAAGTCACAGGCAGTGGCACAGCTCTGACAGTCCTACCCAGCCACCCTAGCCACCCTCTAAGGCCCTCCAGCAACATTTTGAGGGCAACCATAATGCTGATGTGGCCTGGTAAAAATGAGTTTGACACCCCTGCACTATAGTAAAATGTGCCCTGCTATTCAAGCTGCAATGGAGCATCCTATTTTTTTTTCTTTTCGGCCAACCACAGATGTGTGGCTAGAGTGCACTCCTCTTTTTTTTATGTGGCTCACCAATAGCAGCAGAGTGAAAAGCACTCATCTGGAAAAAGGTCATCAGCATTTTGCAAAGCATTTAACTGAATTAAAAAAGGGAATATGGTTTCCCCGAAAAAAGAGCTATTGTTTTAAACTATTTAAATTTTTTTTTATATTTTTGTACATGATTTTAATAATTTTAGGTGATTCATTTCTTAGTGTTCCATATCACTGTCTATATACTGTATAAATATATATTTTTAAAATCCTAAACTTCTGCAGTTTTCACTTTGGCCACTGGGCCAAATAATATCCTGACATGTATGCAACAAATTGGCATCTAAGCGCCATTAATCATACATGTCGTACTTTATGTTCTGTATAGATTACTTCTCAATAGTCTCCATATTATCAGTACAGGCAGGATTACACTGAAAGGTGACACCAGTGTATAAATTACACAGATTTTTCACTATCCGCAATAGGAGGTTGTCACAGCTCACCCTCACCCCTCCCTGGACACTGACTTCTTCACAGGTCACAAATTATGCTTAGAAGTCAATGAGTCAGCACCTGATTACAGTATCCTATGCTCATCAGCTGTTGTAAAATAGCAGCTCAGGCAAGATGGCAAAGAAAACAAAAACAGCTAAGAAGAAAAGAATATGTATCAGTATCTTGTTTTAGTTAGGAAAAATTGGCGATATATTCTCTTTAATACTGGTTTATATTTGTTCCTGTCAGATTATACCATCTTGTTGATAAAACATTAAAGAGTTTGTCTCTCCATGCTGTTTTAGAACCAAGAGCAGCTTTCATTCAGGCATCCTGTCTTTTCTTGGTAAGGCTGTGTGTGGTTCTATGACGGTGATTAGCATATCAGCCATATTAAAAAGGTCTGCTAATTCCTCTGACATGAGAGCAGGAGATGTTTATTTAACCCCTTAAGGACCAGGCGTTTTTTTTTTCGGTGACACGTTCGTTTTTCCCTCCTCGCCTTCTGAAAGCCATAACTTTTTTATTTTTCCACCTACATAGACACATGAGGGCTTTTATTTTGCGGGACAAGATGTACTTTCTAATGGTGTTATTCACTATACTATAGAATATACTGGGAAACTGCAAAAAAATTCCAAGTGGGACAAATTGTGAAAATTTTTTTTATTTTCGCCATGTTTGCGGGGGTTTTGCTTTTATGGCGTTCAATCTTCGGTAAATATAATGTGTTATCTGTATTCTACAGGTTGTTACACATCCGGCAATACCAAACATGTAGGGTTTCCGTTATGTTTTGGTACCGTAAAAAAATTCCAAACATTTTCTATTTTTGAAATTTGCGCCACGGCGCCATTTTGTGCGACCAATAACTTTTTTGTACTAACACCTACGGACGTCAGTGAGGGGGCATTTTTTGCGGGATGAAGTGTATTTTTTATCGCTAGCAGTTTGGAATGCATGCGACTTTTTTGATCATTTTTATTCCATTTTTTTGAGTGACGTAAAATGACCAAAAACGCAATTTTGGCGTTTTGAATTTTTTTTCTTCTACGGTGTTCAGCGTACGGGATAAATGATGTTATATTTTTATAGATCGGACTTTTTCGGACGCGGCGATACCAAATATGTGTAACTTTTTTATTATTTTAATGATTTTATTTGTAAAATGGGGAAAGGGGGGTGATTTGAACTTCCTTTTTTTTTGTACTTTAAAACTTTTTTTTTTTTTTACTGTAACATTGAGGCCACCTATGGTACTTGACCACTAGGTGGCGCGATTGTTAATACAACCTAATGCATTGAATAGGCAATGCATTAGGGTGTACAAAGATGGCGGTTTCGGCACTTCCTGTCTGCGGACGGAAGTGGGGCAAACCGGCCAGGGTAAGTGACGGGAGCCTTCACCGGGCTCCCCACCACCATGCCCAGTCATCGGATCGCACCGATCGACGTTAATTCAGACGCCGCGGCCATCTTTGCCGCGGTGTCTGATGGGTTAAACAGCGCCAGCGGGCGGAGCCACCCGCGATTTGCCGCTAACACCCGGCGGCTGTGCGGGGGGGGTCGCGGAGCGTTCCCCCTGCAAAGCCCCTTAGCGGCCCTGGGACGTACTCATACGCCCAAGGTTGTTAAGGGGTTAAAGTCTACAGAAGCTTCAGAGCTAAAGTAAACACAAGTAATGAGTCTCCTTTGTTTGTTAGATCAGATAACACTCAAGCTCTTGTGCTATACCTGCAGTTGTGTGTCAACCTGTGTGATGACGTCATCCTCTAGAGCTATGTCAGGAAAGAGTGACACTATAAAAAACAACCCATCAGGAAAGTCTAAGAAGCTTAGAGCTAAAGGCCGTGTCACACGTTATTGATTTGACCGTAGAGTAAACCCTCGAGCTCGCTAGACATGCTTGTTACGGGCGCACGCTTAAATAATATGTCACTTCTCGCTCGGATCGAGCGGGGAGAGCGACGAATAGTTCTCATGAGAGAACGTTGCTACGGATTGGCTATAAGTCAAATCCCGAAAGGAATCCGTGGAATAAGTAGCAAAGTAACAAAAGTAATTAGTCTCCTTTGTTTGTGAGATCAGATAACACTCATGCTCTCCAGCTGCCAGCAGTTGTGTGTCAACCTGTGTGATGACGTCATCCCTGCTATCAGAAAAGACAAACACCAGGGGAGAGCAGGGCAGAGCAGATTGATAACCTAGAGAAACCTGAGTGCACTTAGGGCTGATAAAATAACTATTACCTCCTCATCAAAGGAAAATAATCTTTTTGGGTTATCCTCGCAGCTGGAAGATCAGAACAAACTATTATATTTTAACTATTATAACAAATTATATTTGTTCACTGATACTATGATTTATTTTTCAGAAATAGAAATCTGTACAAATATCTCTATATGTAATATATCCAAAATACAATTACATTGCCGAGCATGTAATTGCCACCAAAATTGGAAAAAATGAACTATTTAGTCTATTCAGATGCTTTCTTTCTTGGTCTATTTTACTATTACAGATCTTGGGTGTCATGTAGGGCTGGACAAGCTGATTACTAAAACATCTTCTGGTTGTCCTTGGTATAAGAATGGGTCCTATATGTCCAGCAGAAGACAACTACATTTGGACATGACTCTTGACTCACTTCCTCTTATAAGTTGAATCACAAATAGCCTATTAAATGCTACTTAGGATATGTCCTATGAGTACAATGATAACAACAAAGATTACAATTAAATTAAATCTAGATGTCTACAGGTTTTTCATAAATGGAGAATGGGCCCTCAGAAGCATTTCTCATGGTGGTTCTACAGAAACTCCTTCCGACATTGTTCAGTACCTTCCCATATGGATTAACCCTTGTCTAGAATGACTTATACAGGTAAATGTGCATTGCTCTTAAGAGTTTCACCTTCTCCCTCTTTGTATCACAGTAGGTATGTTGCCGGTATGTGCTTTGGGCATTCTACTTGTACAACTGAATGGTCATCATGAATGACGCTATAGGTCCTCTAAGACAAGAGAGTGATGCACAGGACAAAAAACTCGTTGAAAACCAAAACCTAAAAAACGCTTTGAACCTGAGTATTTTGTCCGTTTTTTTTTCTGGGTTTCCGATGAGTTTTTTGGGTGTTCTTTAGATTTTTGTTTAGGTTTTTACCATGGTGTTTAGGGCAGTGTGTCAGGCAATTTGTGTGAAAAGTTCTCTGTCAGATTTTTAGAGGTTTCTAAATACTAAAAAACACAGAAAATCTGTCAGAAAACCTGTGCTGTGTAGACACAGCCATAGACTTCAATAGTAAACTTTCTGCCGGACTTCGGCATATTTTACAACATGTTCCTAAAACCTAAAAATTAAAACCTTCAGCTTTGAAAACTGACCAGAAAACTGACTTATGTAGACTACTGTAACGGGTATGGAGGATTCGCTGGACCACCGCAAGCGATGATGGCGTAAGCCACGCCAGGGAGCGGAGTCTAAGTAGCCCCTGGTATTCACCGGTGCCCGCCGCAAAGCGGGATGGACTTGCTGCGGCGCGAGGCCACCAGGTCGCTACCCCTGACGTGACTTGCTTGCGATGGCGGCCGGGGAACTGCGTGGTACAGAATCGAAATCCAGAGACGTAGTCGGGGACAGGCATAAGGTCAGGGCAGGTGGCAAACAGGCAAGGTCAGGAAACGTAGCGAAACAGACTGGTACACGGATAATCAGACAAGACTTCCAACACTCTAGACTAGGTAATGCAGAGAGTGCTGGGGGCGTGTTCCTTAGATAGGACTAGCGGCCGGCAAAAGACCAATTACCGGGACACTGGCCCTTTAAATCCAGACCAGCCATCGCGCATGTGCACTAAGCAGCGGGTACGCGCGCGGTGGCCGGGACAGGCAGGAGCAGCGTGCACCGGAGCGTGGATGGGTAAGTGAAACAGCGTCCTGGACCGGGCAGCAGAGGGATGGCCGCGGGGGGCGACGGCACCCGCGCCATCCCCCATGACAACTACAGGTCGTTTTTTGTATTGAAGTCTATGTGAAAAGTTCTCCGTCAGACTTTCAGAGGTTTCTAAATATGAAAAACCACAGAAAATCTGCCGGAAAACCTGTGCCGTGTACACATAGCCTAAAGCTACTTGATTCATTTAGGTTATACATCTAAGGCAACACAAAGCAATGCACAATATATAGCAAGGTAAATGGTCTCTATGAATACTAGAAGCTCTGGAGTCTAGAACAAACATCACTGGTACTGAAGCCCCCCCATCTCCTGACAAATATGTCATTCATGTCAAAGGAAAATCATACATTTAAAAAAGTAACTAATACTACACAGATGGGATACACATCGCATATTGACCTGTAATTGAGTCTTGGTTACTTTGAAAGGTTTGAGTAAACCTTTGATCTATCAATGATCAAATAGAGTCACTGTTTAATATGATGGTAAATCTGGGTACTGAGCAGCCACAATTAAGGATGTGACACCTTTCCAAACTTTGAAGTCTGACTTTCTTTATCAAAACTGAAGGCTGAGAGACAAGACGGTTTAAGGGTAAAATTTAAAAAGAAGAAGGGAACTCAGAATCAATTAGGCCTGAAAAGTCCTTGGTAATGTATTTTGGAAGCGTAAGTGGAAATACAGAGAGCTTTCCCTCATCACAAGTTACAAAGAACAAAAAGATCTGAGCGGAGTTTATGGCCTGTCTGAAAATTGAAAGGGATATATAGCTTTCAATGTTAACCCCTCTCTTACTAGAATATTATTTTATTATTACAGCTGACCATTAGTTACTATCACGGTCGGAGAGTGTGGTTCCTCTGGACCACCACAAGCGATGGTGTAAGCCACGCCAGGGAGCGGAATCTAAGTAGGTACCAGCTTTCACCAGAGCCCGCCGCAAAGCGGGATAGACTTGCTGCGGCGGGAGTCTACCAGGTCGCTACCCCTGATGTGACTTGCTTGTGGAGGCATCCGAGGAGTAGCGTGGTACAAAATCAGAAGGCAGGCTCATAGTCGGGGACAGGCAGGAGGTCAGGGCAGGCAGCAAGATTCGTGGTCAATGGATGGAGGCAAATAGTACGGTACACATTAATCAGAACAAGGCTTAGGAACGCTTTCTCAATAGGCAAAGGGCACTAAAGATCCGGCAGGGTAACCAGGAAGAGGCAGGCTTAAATAGGGGCAGCGACTGGTAATAGCCTATTTCCGGTGCGCTGGCCCTTTAAATTTAGCCCTAGGGAGCGGGGCCGCGCACACCGTGGGACAGAGGCTGCAGCAGGAGCGTGGTCGGGTAAGTAGCCCGTGGGACAGGTAGGGGAACGAGCGCGCCTACAACCCGACATGTGGGTCGCAGTGCCGCTAGGCAGCGGAGCACGAATGCGCCTGTGACCCGGGACGAGGGTCACAGGTGCATCCATGACGGTTACTCTCTCTCACACATGCTAGTGATAATGTATACTACCAAAATATATACCATCATAACTACCTATGGCATGTATGCATTGGGAGATAACATAGATTACTTTCTTCGTACAGGTATATCATGTATGCCACCCCTCCCTTTGTTCTGGAAGACTTCAGGAAACCCTAACGCAAAAGAGACAGGGTTTGTGTAACCACCACCCCCAAAAATGCTGGGTTAGGAGCATTTCCGGGCAGATTGGGATCCTTGCTGAGGCCGGGCTAGAATCTCCTGGAATCTGGAGACAAAAGATTGGCAAATAAGTTTGAGTTTGCCTTTTGGTACAACTCCCTCTGGTATATTATCTAATGTTTTCCACAGAATGTTAAGCATTAGATACATTTCAGCTGACCACCTCACATGCATGGTGGCCTCCTAGCTTAAAGGGGATGTATTGCTTCATCAGTTCGGCTGTTCTCTTGTAGCTTGATTTTCTGAGTTCCTGAAATCCAGGGGTGTTTCTTCCCCTCCCAGCTGGGTGTTTCTTAACTGAAGGGGGATGACATCATCCCCCTCTTCACTGTTCATGCTTGCTCCCGAATCAGTATGTTCAATCCCCCCTCCACATGTCACTGTGTCCTTCCTCTACCTGTGCAGTCTTATTTTGTAAGAGCTGTTTACATACCACAGCCCTGCATTCAGTCTAGACAGCCTTCTATGAACTCAGAGCAGTGATCTCTTCTCCTCTCACAGATGGAGGTTTGTTACAGTTGAATCCAGTCTTCTATGAACACCTCCAGAGCACAGATCCGTCTCCCTTCTATGCAGGAGCATTAGGCACAGAGGCACAATTCTGCTGTTTTCTGATTATAGAAGCAGCTGCAGTGTCACTGAGGAGCTGGTGGCTGTGCAGAGTGAAATGTTGCTGGCCCCTTACACGCAGTAACATTAGGCACCGAGGCACAATTCTGCTGTTTTCCGATTGTAGAAGCAGCTTCAGTGTCAATGAGGAGCTGGTGGCTGTACAGAGTGAAATGCTGCCGGCCCCTTATTCTGAGTGAGAGAGGCAGGAATGTAAGCTCCCGTGAATACGACCGGGGGCCGAACAGAATGTAAACTAGTAGAGCCATCAGCCAATGAAATGCAAGGAGGTGGGATCCAACCGACACTGGGGAACAGTGTTTACACAAAACGAAGATAATGCAGACGGTGAAAACAAGACAGCTTTGCAAATGACATCCAATTGCAAAGTTGCTTGTTTTCACTGTCCCCTTATTCTGAAGACCATTTATTGAAATGATACAACCCCTTTAAGCCCAACATAAAATGTTAGAGGAAAGAAGGATCTCAATTTTCAATTTCTTCCCATGCAGTATACATGTATACTCGGCTGAGCATGCATGTGTGTGGGGAAATCAGGAGAGATAGCTGTCTGCAGAACTGCTAGTCAATGGACAACTATCTAATATGTATGGCCAGCCTAAACCTACAGTAATACCTTTTATCACAGTACACAAACAAGTGTTGAAGGGCAGATGCAGATGTGCCAATAAGTATCTGTTAATAAGCTAAGAACTAATAAAGATGGTTTCACACGACCATGATATGGCTGCATTTTAGATTCCATATTAAAGCCACAAGAGTCTATGGTAACTTTGGTATGGTAGTAAGAGACCAGCATATATTTCATATATACTGTATACGCTCTAAAAATGGCTAGATGATGGTATAGAATAGGATTTAGGGTGCATTCAGTTCTTTAATTTTTGCAAAAGCGTATGTGATTTTAATTGCATTTTTTTTTTATATTTTTGTATTTTCTTTTGCAAACACTGTAATGGCCAGAAGTTGTCTGGAATCCAACAGAGAAATATACCAGACATTACATGCACGTCTTATTTTCTTTTGCACTTTGGCTGTTTTTTTTTTGGTCAGTGGCAGTGTTTTCCATACATAGCATACTGTAGGTATTGAGGTTTTTTTCAGGTAGTTTGTGGCAGTTTTCTTTCTTTTTTTAAACAATGTTTTTATTTGATTTTTCAAAATTAAAAAAAAAACAGGTTGAAAATGAAAACCATAAATGGCTCAATTGACAATACTACACATTTTGTAGATCAAATAAAGTGATACATTGGAATAAGCTCAATGAATTTAAGAAAATTTGAGATGATAGATAAGAGTGAAGTGAGAAGGGCATGTACATACACTTGAAACAAGAAGTTTACATACACTATATAAAAATACACATTTGCATGTTTTTCTCACTATCTGACATGAAATCAGAATAAACCTTAACCTTTTTATGTCAATTAGGAACCAAAATTATTTATATTTGCCAAATGCCAGAATAAGGAGAGAGAAGGAATTTTTAAGGCATTTTTATTACTTTCTGCAAAGTCAAAAATTTTTACCTTGGGTTAACCCCCTTAAGGGTCGCCCAATTGTGTCAGGGGTAGGAAGCCTAACCCAAAACCTCGGTATCTATGTAGACAAAAATTTTAGAAATTTTGTGACAGCTTTACCATCTTATGTTAGGGACACATCGGACTTGCTTCTTAAGTTGGAAGGGGTGACAGTTGATAAAGAGATGATTCTATGTAGTATAGATGTGGAGGCACTGTATTCCTCTATTTCACACGAAAAAGGATTGATAGCGGTTAAATATTTCCTTGATTCGAGGGGAACACAGTTTAAAAGACATAATGATTTTGTTCTGTCCCTTCTAAGATTTTCTTTAGAAAAGAATGTGTTCCTATTTGATCATAAATTCTACCACCAGCTCAGGGGTACTGCGATGGGGAGCCTTAGTGCTCCCACATATGCAAATCTGTTCCTGGGCTGGTGGGAGAACACCTTGGTCTTTGGTGATGAAGGCAATACATGGAATGACAACATTCTGATGTGGGCACGATATATAGATGATGTTTTTGTGCTCTGGAAAGGAGAACCCACATCATTTGAACTATTTGTACAAAGCCTGAATCACAATGAGATAGGTTTAAGATTTACATCAGTTTGGAATGAATACACACTTCCTTTTTTGGACTTAAATATCTCGAAAAATCCTGATTATACACTTAGGACCAAGGTGTTCAGAAAGGAGACAGCGACCAACAGTCTCCTCATATGGGACAGCTGTCACCCTAGACCCCTCATCAAAGGTATACCGCGGGGACAGTACCTTCGCCTAAGAAGAAATTTCTCTGATATGGGTACATTCAAAGAGCAGGCGAGGGAGCTGGGAGGCAGGTTTGAAGCAAGGGGCTACCCCTCACTACCTCTTAAAAGGGCTTATCAAAGGGCCATGAGAGAGGATAGGGTTGGTCTTCTTGTCCCTTAAGTTACACAGACTGAGACCCCGAGCGTTATTTGGAATGAGTTACGCATTATAGGGGAGTATAACTACCAGGCTGATCAGATTCAGGCAATTATTAGGAGATATTGGAACATTCTATGACAGGATGAGATAGTGAGAGAAATCTGGCCTGAGAATCCCTCCATTACTTTTTGCAAGGGGCGGAGTCAAAAGGACCATCTGGTAAGAAATCATTTTTGTGCACCTCCACTTAGAGAAACCTGGCTAAGTCGACAGCCGAATGGCTGTTTCCGCTGTGGTTCATGTAAGTTTTGTCAATATGTTGTCACCTGCAAATGTTTTGAGAATGGTAATGATGGTAGACAGTATCTTATAAGAGGATTCATCAATTGTGTCTCAGTAGGAGTCATTTACCTTGCTACATGTCCGTGTGGACTTAATTATGTGGGGAAGACTAGGCGAGAATTGCGGAGAAGAATAGGTGAGCACATCAGTGATATTAAAAAACGTGCGGATACACCTATTGCAAGACACTTTGGGGAGAAGCATGGAGGCAACACAGATTGTGTACAATTTAGAGGAATTGACATTGTGAGACCCACTACGAGGGGTCGCGACTGGGATAGATTTATCCTCCAAAGTGAGGCTCAATGGATTTATAAATTGGACTGTGTAAACCCAAGGGGCCTCAATGAAGCTTTGTCGTTTGCTTGCTTTGTGTGACCACTCGTATTTGTCTATATATTATCTATATTCTAAGCCTGTACATTGGATATCCCTATGGTTTCTATATGCCATAACCCAATTTTAATACGTTCTTTGCCATGACTGAATATTATGTACTGTATGTGGTATTGTTCTACCACTAACAACTGGTCTACTTATACAGGTCAATTAAGCATATAATTACAAGTGCTATTACTATGTGCAATATAGGACTGTGTGTCCGGGTTAGTTGTCAGTATTCTCACATATTACTGTTAGTGCCTGCGTCTCTACATATTTGTTGGACACTTGGATCTGTTAAGTGACCACTTATCCTCTTAAAGATATCGCTAGAGGATATGCTGCGGGCGTATCTGGATTTTTTCACTGTTGCGCCTGCTCAGTTGAGACATAGCCACACGCATGCGCTCCTAGTTACTAGAGGTGAGCGGCGCCATTTCTTGAAGCCCCGGACATGTTCTATACTTATCGGTGTAAGTGTGCGCCGCCGAGTACGTTCACGCATGCGCGGTGTATATGTCCGAGGCTGTCGGCGTCATCTTGATATGTTCTATGCCGTTCTTCGGGAGCGTACGTTGCTATGCACGCTCGTGCATGCGTACTGGACTCTATTGGACGCCGGTTTTGGTAATTATACTATGAGCTGTTGGTGGCGATCCTATACAGTACCCAGTGTGTTTTGTGGGTAATGGGAGGCGATTGGATTTGGGAGGCGTTTGAATGTATAAATTCTCTCCAGTGCTCATTTACTTTGTGGGACAGCTGAGATACCAACACCAGGGTCTCTCCATACCTTTGGAGGCAAACTAGCCCCATCGGAATTCCACCTCAGAGGAGGCACACCAGCCTTATCTTCTAGTGGACCTGTTACGCAAGTATTGGTTTACATACCAGTTTGCTAATATTGAATATATGTTTACAGGTTCTATAAATTTCTCTAGGAGCGATTTGCTATACTTGTTAAAAAATGTATTCAGTACCCCATTGAGAAGTCCCTGAGATTGGGACGAAACGCGTCTGGAGAGATTAATTACAACTTTGGTATCCATCGCTTATTAATTTTGATTTTGTCTAATGAGCCACCACCCCTCCTATTTCCTATATACATTAACTTAGGGATAGGAGTAGTGTAGGTTAGGAGTTTAGGTTACCTTGTGGTGTTTTCCAGTTGTGGGGTCGTCCTTTTTGGGACTGGGTCTCCGCTATGGTATTCCCACTAGTTTAGGATATTTATAGAGACTAGTGAGGAGGTCAGAGAGCAGTTACCGCTGCTGTCATTTGTCCTATGCTTTGACATAATAGCGATGTAGTATTTTAATATATCGATTAAAGGAATATTTTCATTTGGTATTTTTGTGGAACAAAATAAACCAAAAATAAACTAGGTCAGGATAAAAAAGGTAAACCAAGTGACCCTTCCTGGTCTGGAGCAATGCACTTATAAAGATAAAACCTTCCTGAGTCATTGAAAGTGATATAACGCTAAGACTATGATTGTGAGCCCACATTTATGTCAGCATTTGGGAAATCAAGCTACCAGCCAATTGCAAAGTGAAGTACCAAGAAGTAAACAAAAATGGGTCCTAAATTTAGTTTGATGTCTGTATCTGAGTAAAAATTGCAAAATACATTTTTTCCCATTTTGTCCATTTCCAAGTAGTGTTTGATCGTCTGAATAAAATCTTGAAGTGATGGCAGAGAAGGTTCCAACCACTCGTTTAGCAGCTAGTAAGAAAATATGAATGACCATTTGGTCTTGGGTATTAGGTGTAAAATTGTGCAATAGGAGTTGTGCAGGGTCGAGAGCTAGTTTAGTTGAAAGCTTAGTCCCAAACATTCGGATGACAGTTTGCTTTCCATAGATATTTATTATTATTTTTGCTGTGGGAAAAATGCATGGACGGTGCATTTTTGTTGAATTTTTATAAATTTGTTGCACAAAAAATTATGAAAAATATGTAGTCATGCTTTTTTTTACACTGTTTTTCCTGTCAAAACATTAAGAAAAATGTGAGGGTAAAAGAGGCCTTATATAGATAAGTAGAGCTGGTACTAGTTAGTAGGTTATTAGTGAACAATATCATGAGTTACTTACATGAGTACAATGGATAATTACATAGAAAACGTAAGAAAGCCATACACTTTATATGAATGCAACTCAACCTCCCGATTTCCATGGAGAGGCCGACCCTCTAATGTGATTGCGGGTGCCCTGACTCTTCAACAAGGGCAAAGTTAAGTTTCAACATGTCCGATCCTTCTTACAGGAGATAAATTTCCACCAGAGGTATCTGGAAGCTATTTGTTACCATATAGATCCCCATGGTAATACAAACATGCTTGGCTGAACCGAGTGTGCATGTGTATGGGTGTTCAGGGGGTAGCTGCTGACAGTGGTCTAAAGGTTATGGCCACCTTAAGAGAGTTTACAAGGAGCAATAGTAGGAGTAGTAAGTAGGGTTTTCAACCTTTTTTTTCTTTCCTGATTAAATAGCATGTCGAGTAATCATGTTATACATATCTTAAATAACTTGGTAACACTATTATCCTTTCATATACAGAACTGCTCGCATCTGACAAAGAAAATCCATTACTGCTAATATAAGTATGACAGCAACATGTGTAAGAACAAGCCTGTTCTCCAGCATGCACAAAGGTTACAATTTGCAATTGTTCCAGACAAGAGGAATGGATTCACTCTGATAATGCTGTGCGCTCTCTCGCCCCCATCTCTGGTACAAGGACTTTCCATTGTGCCAGTCTATTGAGCTCTAGGCCTGCCTGTTCCCCCCGCCTCTGTCAGTCACTTCACTTTGCTCCGACTTGCTAGAACATCCTTCTGTTCCCCTCTGCCTGCATTCTTCCACTGCCTCCTCCATTTCTGATGCACCCTCCATCTTCCACCTTCCAAGCACCCCTCCCAGCGCCTCAGTCGCCACCATACCAACCGTACTTCATTGCTTTTAGCATTTCTGTTTTGTTTCTCAGCTTCCTGTACCAATGAAAAGATGTAGAAATATGTATTTTCTGAATGTTTTGTAAAATAAGTTGACTATTTATAGACTGCCCTCAGCAACGCCAGAAAAATGCAAAGCTCTAAGCGTCCTTCATGACGGAGGCAGGTCAACCGCTCTCTCTACTGACCAGGGTGCCATCGGTAATTTCAGGGCCCTATACAGCCAAAGCATCTAGACCCCCCCGCCCATTACCAGTTCTTATCTTGCAGCATATTAGTGGGCCCCTTTTTGATCAGGGCCCCTGATAGGAGTAATGCAAGAACAGCCTTGCCCCTGACTTCCTCATAAACATCAGAACCTTAGGCTATGTTCACACGGCTTAAAATGGGACGTATTTCAGTCCGTAATTACGCGCCAGAGTGCGCAAATTGCTACTGTTATACTTCCCGGTCTTTTCGGTAATCCACATTTCTCATAGAGAACTATGGTTTACGTCTCCTCTCCCCGCTCGGCGAATCCGCCGCGGAGTGAGATTAGTGTCATGTTAATTACCAGCGGCGCGTATACGCCGCTGGTAATGGAAGTCTATGGGCCGGCGAGGTGCCGCCCCCCGCTCCCTCCCCCGCTCCCGCCCCGCCCCCGTCCACACGGCGTAATTGCGGGGCGTGATTACGCCCCGCAAATAAGCCGTGTGAACATAGCCTTAAAGCTAAATTCACATCTGCGTCAGAGGTTCAGTTTGGATCCTTTGGCACAGAAATGAAAAACTGAAGTCATAGGGTCCATTCACAACGGACATCCACGGCGCCCAATGGACCCTATTAATTACAGCAACCGGCTTCAGATTTTTAACCTCTGCAATGGAAGTTCTGAATGGAAAAATCACTGAAAAATTGGACATTATTCACTCTAAAACACAAACACAAGGCCATACTTACAGCTCAATGACTAGACTATAGACTGAACCCAGGAGGTAACACAAGCCCCAGTGCTACTTGGGAAAGGTTTAACAGGTGCAGATAACTAATGACCAGCAGCTCACACATCAATCCACCAGGGGAGCAACTGAATGATAAAAAAAACTCCTCTGGTACTTAAATAAGAACCAGTTCACACCAGTATGCAGAAAAGCCACACTATAATACAAGGGGAGACTACACAAATGCAGCATTATTGATAAGACAACCACTCGCATTCCTTCTATGCATTAGTTGTTTGGTTGCTAATATTATAATTGGATATAGATAAGGTGATATGATGCCTCTACCATTCAACCGAGCGGGTTGCTAGCATATTTCAAGTATCCAACACAAAATACTGACACCCTCTCCTCCCCAGTACTTAGGGCAAAAATATATGAGTTATTAGTTGATACAGTGGCCACTATATTCGCAAACTTGCAGCCTGCGTCAAAGGTCCTCATTTTCTTGCATTAATTAAAGAACAAAAAGGACATTATTTACTCAAAAACACAAAAACAAGGCCATACTTAAAGCTCAACAGCTGGACAATAGACTGAACCCAGTCGGAAGCAACACAAGGCCCTGTGCTACTGGGAAAGATATAACAGGTGCAGATAACTAATGAGCAGAAGCTCACACAACCCTCCACTACGGGAGCAACTGAATAATAAAAAAAACTGCACATTGAATAAGTACCAGTTCACACCAGTATGCAGAAAATCCAGATGTGAACCAGGCCTAACTCATAAGGGACTTTTGTAAGGGACACATACAAACTTTTATGTCAATTAATGTGAATATCCAGTCATTCAGTCATTTGCATATAATGTCAATGATGAAAAGTTGTATTCAGCCCTGCCATCCTTTTAGTTATTACTTTAAAGGGATGGTTGGTTTTGTTAGAAAAACATGGCTTCCTTCTTCCAAAATAGTGCCACGTCTGTGGTATTACATTCATTTACTTGGAAGGGTTGTCCAATGCAGCAAATAAAAAAAATCTCAAACTGCTTACCGGAGTCTTTATTCTTCTCCCTGTGATGTTTCCTGTTCTGTATCTTTACTCCCTTCTCTGCTGCTAAACAGCAGTATATCCTGTTTAAAATTTGTATTCTTTTGCCTTGTAAAACCAAAAGTCACAAAATCCTTTGATGTGCATTGTTGATCTTCCTTAGTTTCAGTGCGTGCCCCAGTTTACTTTTTCACGTGAAAAGCCTCAGGAGGGAGGACCAACAAGATTTGGCTTCAAAACTTGCCCTAAATAAAATCCAAGTCTATTTGGTCACCTGATCTCCTGGGCTCCACACAGAGCTGTATCCTGTGTGTCAAGACACACAGAACTACTCAGTTTCCTGTCATTAGTCAGCTAGTGTAGAACTGACGGAAGCCCACAGAACATTTTTTGAAATGCCTAACTTTGGGAGACACATTTATTAGTAGGTCATTGGACAACTCCTGTAAATGCAACCCAGGGCCAGGTGTGGCCCTATTTAGTGGTACTGCCATTTTTTTAAAATTATTTTACTCCTGGTTCCGCACCGCTGCCGTTTTATAGCACCTCAGAATCTTCTCGTCCTGTGCCATGTGCCATTCATTAGCAGAAGCTCATGCTCCATAGTGAGTGAATGCCGTTAATGCCTCTGCTATGAACGCATAATACACAGGACATGAAAAGGAGTGGATCATGGGCGCTACAGAGCAGCAGCCTTGGGCCACCCTGACCCCATTTTAAAAAAAAAATGGAATGCCCCTTTAAGAAAGGAAAACAGGGCTGTTTTCCTAATCTTGGACCACCCTTTTAATTCTGAAGTGGTCACGACAGTGTCATCACTTGGGAGAATCAGTAGTGTGATATCAGTGTGAATACAGGGGCAGGAACACAAGCAGTTGTCCACCAGCTTCCTTCTGAAGCCAGGACCACGAAGAGGAGCAATAGGTAAACAGAGGAGAGGTGAGCTGGAATCTCAGGCAAAATGTATGGCTTACCATGTGATATTTTATAAATGTGTTTTGACAGGCAACAAATTGACATAGAAAATCTCTGATGTCTGCAAAGACTCTTATAATATGTGCGGTTATGGGAGTAAAGTGGTGATATTAAATGCGACTTTTCTCCCGAATACACAAAAAAACACCTTTCTTCTGTCTTTCACTGGTGAAGATTTAATTTCCTCTTTGTATCAATTAAATCTGTCTCTCCTTCTGTCAAACATATCTTTCAAATACAAGAACTCCAAGTGGGAGAGGAATTGTACTTGGTGACAAAACAGGCAGTGAAATGCCTATGAGCTTGTGCTAGCGCGTCCTGCCTCCACACCTAAGCATATTATTATAGAACAATTACCTGTATGACTGCGATTCCTGTACAAACAATTGTCAGAAATTCAACAGACAAATGCCTCTCATTCTGCCGCTTTAAGAAATGATTAGCCGGCTTGGCTCCGGTAACTGTTCCAAACATCTCATGGAAATTCTATGCAGTAAATAAAAAGCTTAAGGCTCAAAGTGGTTTCTCAATGTCTTGCCAGCATCTTAACCCAGACCAAGGTGCATAGCCATACTATGGATTCATGCAACACAAATCTGTACAACATACCACCTATGGACAGGGTTGGACTGGTCCACCAAAGTACTACAAGATCATGTGGTGGACCCAAGCTCTGACACAATAATGAACTCCTAATATACCATGGCCCACAAGGTCTAGCAGAAAACAACCTCATTGGAACTGATTTTAGGTCTAGTCAGCAGATATTATTATTATTTATTTTAAAACGCCATTAGTTCCAGGGCGCTGTACATTCGAGGGGAGGGGGTTAGAAATATAACATATGTACAAGTACAATAGTGACGTTGAATGACTTACAACTGGTACAGAGGGAGAGAGGACCCTGTCCGAGAGGTCTTACAATCTACGACAGAGGAGGAAGGAAACAGAAGGTGAGGGGCAGACATGTTTGTGGGATAGCACAGTGGCAGCAGGGTTATTGTAGACTATAGGTAATCCTGAAGAGATGGGTTTTCAGGTTGCTTTTGAAGCTGATGAAAGTGGAGGAGAGTCTGATGTGTTAGGGCAGTGAGTTCCAGAGTGTGAGGAAAGCACGAGAGAAATCGTGAAGACGGTTGTTGACAAGAGGTGAGCAGAAAAGAAGGTCCTGTGAGGAGCAGAGATTGTGTGAGGGGTGATATCTGGAGATTAAGGCAGAGATGTATGGAGGGGTAAGGTTATGGTGAGCCTTGTTGGTCATGGTAGGTAACTTGAATTGGATTTTCTGGGCAATGGGTAGCCAGTGTAGCGATTGGCAGAGGGGAGAGACAGAGGAGTATCAAGAGGAGAGAGGTGGATAAGACGGGCAGCAGAGTTGAGGATGATTTGAAAGGGAGCAAGAGTGCTAGATGGGAGGCCACAGAGAAGGAAGTTGCAGTAGTCTAGTCGGGAGATGACAAAGGCATGGACTAGCATCTTTGTAGTGTCGCAGTTGAGGAATGAGTGAATGCAAGTGATATTTTTCAGGTGGAGGCAGAGGTGAGGGCTTGGATGTGTGGTTTGAAAGACAGAGAGGAGTCGAAGGTTAACCCAAGGCAATAGACTTGCGAGACAGGTGAGAGTGTAGAGCCATTGACTGTGATAGGGAGATCAGGTAGAGGAATAGGGTGGGACCGTGGAAAGATGATAAATTCAGTTTTCTCCACATTTCTAACCATGACCTACAAGGCTCTCCATACCCTCTCCCCTCCATACATCTCTGCCTTAATCTCCACATATCTCACTTCGCGCAATCTCTGCTCCTCATAAGACCTTCTTCTCTGCTCTCCTCTTGCCTGCTCCTCACACAACCGTCTCCAAGATTTCTCTCGTGCTTCCCCCATACTCTGGAACTCACTGCCCCCAACACATCAGACTCTCCTCCACTTTCACAGCTTCAAAAGCAACCTGAAAACCCATCTCTTCAGGATAGCCTATAATCTACAATAACCCTGCTATCAATACACCCCCCACAAACATGTTTGTCCCTCACCTTCTTTCTCCTTCCCCCTTCCTTGTAGACTGCGGGCAGGGCCCTCTCTCCCGCTGTACCAGTTGTTAGTCATCTACTGTCACCATTGTACTTGTTTGACTTTTATTATATAGGTAACCTCCAGGAATGTACAGTGCTCTGAAACCAAGGGCGCTCTAAAATACATAATAATAATAATAATAATAATTTAGTTTTAGGAGGCAGGAGGAGAAGAGGATATTGACGATAGATATTCTACTAAACCTTGTATGTGTATTGATTACTTTAAAATGGACTTACAGTAAGTATTGTATTTAAAGGGGTTTTCCAGCAAAGAAAAAATATTTCTCAATGGGGCCAAGGTGGGTAGAAAAAATAAAAAAGTTATACTTACTTACAGGTGCCCTGCTGCTGCTCTAGATCTCACTGGTGATCCACTTCTCTTCACTTCCGGGTTCTCCTCCCAATCCACAGCTCATGCTCCATTGTAAGTGACTGCAAGCTTCTAATATGTATCAAAACGAGAATCGGGAAGTGAAGAGCAGTGGATCATTGGGGAACTCTGAAGTGTCATTGGTAGGGGAACTATAGGTAAGTATAACTGAAAATAAAATATTTTCCCTCCCTGAACCCATTGAAGAATAATTTTTCTTTGATGGACAACTTCTTTAAAACTGTCCATGCACATGTCCCTCTATAGATAGGGGGTGAACCCTCTGCTGTGCCCAAGGAACTTCAGTCTGACACTACCTATGGAAATCAATTAACCCATACTGCACCTCAAATTGTAGCACATTCAGCACATTTAAACTGTTTTTTTCCTTTATTACCATTGCTTATATTGTATTAATGTAATGAATGCAAAAATCAGTGCTGAATCCAGTCCATTATTAGTGCAGGTTTTAGATACAGATTTTATAATGCAGATGTGGATTTTGATGCATTTTTTGAGGTGGATTTTCAATGCAGATTTTTTTTAAGGAACGCCCAATAAAGCTTAGTGTGGATTTTTGTGTGGATCTGAGTGCAGATCTACGAATTTGATACAGATTTTCATCTTCCTTTTTGTCACTTTTTTCTGTGATACAGAGTTCAAATCTTTATCGGAAAATTTTGCATTGTCTGCACTGACCTGTGGATTTCCCTTGATATCAATGGAAAGCGGATTTAATTTTGATTTTGAGTCAAAATCCGACAGATTCGCATAGAATCCATATCAGATTCCACATCAACATCTCTTGTTTGACCATACTATAGGTGGTATGTACACTCACCGGCCACTTTATTAGGTACACCATGCTAGTAACGGGTTGGACCCCCTTTTGCCTTCAGAACTGCCTCAATTCTTCGTGGCATAGATTCCACAAGGTGTTGCAACGATGCTCAATTGGTACCAAGGGGCCCAAAGAGTGCCAAGAAAATATTTCCCACACCATGACACCACCACCACCAGCCTGAACCGTTGATACAAGGCAGGATGGATCCATGCTTTCATGTTGTTGACGCCAAATTCTGACCTACAACCGAAATGTCGCAGCAGAAATCGAGACTCATCAGACCAGGCAACGTTTTTCCAATCTTCTACTGTCCAATTTCGATGAGCTTGGGCAAATTGGAGCCTCAGTTTCCTGATCTTAGCATGAAAGGAGTGGCACCCGGTGTGGTCTTCTGCTGCTGTAGCCCATCTGCCTCAATGTTCGCCGTACTGTGCGTTCAGAGATGCTCTTCTCCCTACCTTGGTTGTAACGGGTGGCTATTTGAATCCACTGTTGACTTTCTATCAGCTCGAACCAGTCTGCCCTTCTCCTTTGAGCTCTGGCATCACAAGGCATTTCCACGCCCACAAGGACTGCCGCTCACTGGATGTTTTTTTCTTTTCGGACCATTCTCTGTAAACCTAGAGATGGTTATTGTGGCGTGAAAATCAGCAGGATGATCAGCAGTTTCTTGAAATACTCAGACCAGCCTTCTGGCACCAACAACCATAGCCACGTTCAAAGGCACTCAAATTTACCTTTCTTCCCCATTACTGATGCTCGGTTTGAACTGCAGGAATTTGTCTTGACCATGTCTACATGCCTAAATGCACTGAGTTGCCGCCATGTGAATTGGCTGATTAGAAATTAAGTGTTAACGAGCAGTTGGACAGGTGTACCTAATAAAGTGGCCGGTGAGTGTATATGAAGACTGTGTGGCTCCTCAGTGCAGTGCCACATGTTCACTGTACCCTGCCACACAGACCATTTCGGGCAATGAATGTACACCCTAGAACGGGAATGCTTCTAGTATGGAATACCTGCGTTATTCAGAGTTCAGTGGAATATGTCACATGTTGTCAGAAACTGACAAATATCTCAGTATAACTCAATGTGAAATTGCAGGCAGGCGGATATACCATTGAGACTCTATGTGACTTATGGAAGCCCCGCTATGGTTTCATACAAAATTGAGGCATAATACGAATGGGTGCATTAGATATTAGACTAAGTAGTTGCTAACTAAGTGGGCCAAGAACCTCCACCAATCCAGGAGCAATATCTGTGGCAATCAGTTAATACCCAGGACGACTATTTCCAGAGGAGCAGAGGTATTTCAATCATATTTTGTAGTATTTGAAAAGATGCAAAATCCTATCAAATCTATGATTCTTATTAAAAGTTTTATGAATAACGAAACTTAACCTCACTAAAAACACGTTTCTACAAAATAGCAGTTTTATTTTCTAAAACCCGGTAGGTACAAAGGGAGGTTGTTCAGAATATAGAAATATTAAGCAACTGTATCCTACAAAAGCTAAGTTGCTGTCAATCAAACGAACATCTACAAGCCTCCAGGAAGTCACCATGGACCCCATTGTCCAAATAAGACATAAAGTATTACAGTTCTTCAAGACAGTACTCTCTGAAGTAAAGAGAGACATCTTTGGCCTCCATAATCAATTCCTATGTCAAGAACTTGTCAACATGGACCTTAACAATTTCCTTTGATATTTGGAATGTGTGTAACATATAGTATAGTCCTCTTGCCCCAACGATGACCCTACAAGGAGTCTTTGTCAAGAAAACTACTTTTAAATCTTGACTTAAGCAACATGCTCATTAATACTTGCCAACATCCCATTTTTGAATGAGAAAAGGGGAAGGGCTTAGGGAAACCCTACCCTGAAAATGGATGTTTCCAGCAGGTCACTGGCGTTTCTGGTATATTGCGCTACCTTCAGTATTGAGGTCTTGGAATATGGAGGAAAACCAACAAACATTTTTATTTATAAAGGAAAAAAAATGATATAATTATGTTATTGCCATAATCGTACTGACCCATAGAATAAAGATATCACAGTATGTTCCCCAAATGGTGAATGTAGGTAAATTTAAAATGTAAAAATGGCAAAATTACTGTTTTTTTTCCTGTCCTCCCTGAAAGACTTAATAAAAGTTAGTCAATAAGTGATATGTTCCCCAAAAATGTGCTACTAAAAATAAAACCTGACTCGAAAAAAACCCATATGGCTATTTCAACAGAAAAATAAAAAAGTTACAGCTCTTGTAATGCGATAATGAACAACATTTGTGTGCTCATTTTTGAAACCAGATGGTTTGTACTATTTGTTTTCCTAAATTTCACACAGAATCAGCCTTCAACTGCACCAGACTGTTTAAGGGGCACCTGAGAAATACTGGACACTGGAGCATAAATGCACAAATCAACAACCGTTGCAGCATTAGACTTTGATTAATGTTTAAATGAGCGCTCCACTGACTATTGGGTCTTAAAGCGGTTTTAAATGATTTTCTGCCTCACTCTAACTTTGATCCTGGTGGACCCATTCTTGAGGACCCATGGATGGTTTTCTACCCTCTAAGCCCCAACACTGGACAAACCAAACCTCCAGACAACATGTATGAATGGGGCTGGGTCAGTTTTCTGGTGTGCTGTGAGCCAACAAACCCTTCGTAGCCCTGTCCGACAGATATATGAACTGTCCTAAGCCAAAATCTGGTGCATTGTGCATCAGACCCAACACTTTTAAGTGCACCAGTTCTATGGGGCAATTTAAGAATGTGTCACGACAATATATGGTGCGAAACTGTCATACGTATCTGTCATACGTATAGCAATTTCATGGTGGCAAGGGTGAAACAAATTTTGACGCATTAAATGTGCCTCACAATGACAGTTGTGAGACACTTTAATACATAATGCTAAATGCTACACTAACTTACTGAGTACGGCTGACGAGGCGACACCACTTTTAATATATGTCCCCCATAATGTTTTTCGCTCTCAGATGCTACATTGGCAAAGACTGTGCCTATGGCTATATAGTTTGGAACTATAGACTTTATTTCCCCCATTACATAGCATTGCGCATGATGTCTAAGACTGAGAACCTTTCATTGCTCTTCTCATTACCTGTTATGTCATGTGGGATCTACCCCCAAAAATGTAAGTTTTTATGTAAATCTTCTATGTTCCTACGATGACCTTGGGAAGGTAAACCATTGGAAGAGCCCTAAAAGCTTTAAAGGTGCTGTTGACTTCTTTTGGCATAATTTAGAAATGCTAATTTATAAATAATTCTGTGATTTACATAAGACAAAAGACTTGAAGAGTTTTTTTGGTAAAAAAAACAAAACAAAAAACATCAATAAAGCTAAAACACCCAGGACAGCTATTTAATTCCATGAAGAGAATACAAAGGGTTGTCAAGTAATAACTAAGAAACGGTAACACTTGAAATTAAAAACGAAGGCATGATGAGAGCAGGAAATCAACAAGAAACATCTGCAGAGCGGATCAGATCCCAGGATACAACCTGAGAGAATACACTCAGCAGAAAATGGTAAATGTGACCTTTTTCATATTGAAATCTCCTTTAGAAGGAAGTACTGCAGACACTATTTACCAATTCATGTGCCTCACCCTGCAGTGTTAAAAACTCATTTAAAGTGTATCTGCAAAGTTCTTGAGAGGCAACGTTTAATATTTTAGGTTAAGCCGGCCAGGAATCTTCACGCAGGGCTGTGGAGTGGGAGTTGGTGTCCATTTTGGTGGAGTCGGAGTCGTTTTAAAATTGACCGACTCCGGCTCCATAAATATATAATAAATTGGTCCAGTTAGTTCAACGCAGTGCCTAGAGCAAGAGGAATTGGGCCTTGCCAGTGCTACTGCTCCCATATCTTCAGCCTCATCAGATGAGGAGTTTAATTTTGAAAAGTACTTGGATGACATGGAGCAGGCAAAGCGTTGCCGCAGGGAAAAAGATTCCGCTCCCATAGCAAACAGATTGACCAGATTTCCGCAACATTTTTTACTTGCTCTCAAAGTGGAAGATTTCAACTGTTCATCAAAACTGACCGTGCATGAGGCAATTCCTTTTTACCCTGACATTGTTAGAGATGCTGCCCATGTTGTCACCGCTTTACCCCCAACCCAAGTTAGTGTAGAGAGGCTGTTCTCTAGCCTGGAAGTAATTGGATGAGATTTGAGGTAATTTATGAAGGAGGATCTGATGGAGGTGATACTATTTCTCAGAACAAATTCATAGACTCACTCAACAAATGTTACTCAGGACGTTTTTGTTGAAAACTGTTTTTTTCCCACCTTCTGCAGTCTATGAGGGTATGTTCACACGGTGTGATTGCGGCGTGACGCAATACGCCGGGTGATTTGGGAGACACGCTCCAGTATTGTACGAGCGGGGAGAGGAGGTGTAATCCATAGTTCTCTATGAGAGCTATGGATTACTGTAATTATGGGGCGCATTTCTCCGTGTATTAAGCGCATTAAGCTCCAAAATAAGCCCTGTGAACATATCTTAAAGTTCTTTGTGTCTAAAGTTGTATCCAAGAAATATATTTTATGTTCTACCTAAATAGCTTGATTATTGTATGAGAAGGTGAGAAAAAGCCTGATGTTACCATTTTACTACAGTAAAGTTATCACTTAGACATGCACTATGTATGAGGGAGTGGGAATCGAAGTTAGGGAAATTGAACCATGGCTCATTCCACAGGCCTGCCTTCAGGGTCTTAACACTTACACTCTCTCTGACTCTCTTGCATCTCTCTCTACTATATCTCCACTTGATGACATGGATTCAGACATTGCCTTCTACAACGATACAATCACCTACACTCTTGATTTGGTTGCCCCTCTCATGCACAACAGAACCTGCAAATTCAATAAACAACTCTGGCACACCCATGTGACTAAAAAGCTGAGGCGAGATTCCAGAAGAAAACCTGCTCCACCAACGACCTCGCCTCATATAAGCAATCACTCCCCAAATTCAAGTCTGCCCTCACCTCTGCCAAAGAGGATTACTTTACCACTTTCATATCCTCGCTGTCTCACAACCCTAGACAACTGTTCAACACCTTAAACTCTCTCCCTCCTCTCCAGAAACCATCTCTCCATTTCTACCATTAGCAAATGATTTGCCTTAACAAGATCAACCTTATCAGAGAACGCTTCACCCCACAGTCCCCACCACCCACCTCTATACCTGCACTATCCCCACCTCTATACCTGCACTGTCCCCACCTTCCACCTCTATGACTGCACAGTCCTGACCACCCACCTCTATACCTGCACTGTCCCACCACCTACCTATTTACCTGCACAATGCTCTTCCCCCTTAGCCTGCTTCTTCAATGTTAGTCAGAACAATCTTTCCTCTCTACTCTCCAAATCCAACCTCACTACCCGTAATTTTGACCCAATACCATCCCAACTCATCCCAGACCTTAGCGCTGTTATTATCCCAGTCCTCACCCATCTGTTCAACCTATCATTAACCTCTGGCATCTTCCCTTCCTCCCTTAAACACACTACCATCACACCCATCCTTAAGAGACCCTCTCTGGACCCCTCCTCTCTGTCCAACTATCGCCCCATCTCGCTGCTTCCTTTTGTCTCAAAACTCCATGAACAGCACGTCTATCTTCAACTGTCCTCTCATCTCTCATACAACTCTATTCTTGACTCGCCACATTCTGGCTTCTGATCCCATCACTCTACAGAAACTGCCCAAACAAAAGTCACCAATGACCTATTAACTGCTAAAGCCTGACGCCACTAATCTGTCCTTCATCTTTTAGATATGTCCTCTGCCTTGGCCACTGTTGACCACCCCCTGCTGCTACTAATCCTCTCAACCCTAGGCATCACAGACTTGACACTTTCCTGAATCTCCTCATATGTCACTGATTGGACGTTCAGCGTCTCTCTCTCTCTTGCACCACCTCCTCCTCTCGCTGTCTCTCTGTTAGTGTCTCTTAAGGGTCAGTTCTGGGTCCTCTACTCTTCTCTATCTA
This sequence comes from Phyllomedusa bahiana, assembly GCA_025379985.1. Taxonomy (NCBI): domain Eukaryota; kingdom Metazoa; phylum Chordata; class Amphibia; order Anura; family Hylidae; genus Phyllomedusa; species Phyllomedusa bahiana. The sequence goes on from JAODAL010021696.1 coordinate 46,338, forward strand.
CACTTTTGGCCTGGGTCAGCTCATAGCATCACATGAGTTTCTTTAACACTTTAAGGGTATGTTCACACAGCGTTTTTTGAAGTGTAAATTTACGTTCCAAATCTGCTTCAAAAAACGCCTGATTAGAGGCATATTTCGAAGCGTATTTTGAAAAATCCTGTCTCCACTGTTTCCTATGTGGATTTTACGAGTGAAAAACGCCTCAAGAATTGACAGGTCACTTATTTTTACGTCCATAATTGCTTCCAAAAAACGACTCGCAATTACGCTTGTGAAATATGCTTCATGTGAACGACAACGGGCGACATGTATGAATGCATACTTTTTTTTACTTGGCGCCAACACTCCAGTTCTAAATAGATATAGAAGAGTGTAGAATACGACAGTATGACGATTTTTGGCGCATTACATAGAGCTTAATGCGCCAAACTTTGTATGGGGCATAGAGTGTAATTCGCCAAACTTGGCGCACTAAGCTCTATGTAATGCGCCAAAAATCTGTCGTATTCTACACTCTCAGAATCTCAAAATCTGAGCATTGAAACATTAAGAGGGCGACATGTATGAATTCAAATGCGTACTTTTTTTTTACTTGCCGCCGACACCACAGTTTTAAATAGATATAGAAAAGTGTAGAATACGACAGATTTTTGGCGCATTACATAGAGTTTAGTGCGCCAAGTTTGGCGCATTACACTCTATGCCCATACAAAGTTTGGCGCATTAAGCTCTATGTAATGCGCCAAAAATCTGTGTGTCGGCGCCAAGTAAAAAAAAACTACGCATTCGAATTCATACATGTCGCCCAAGGTGTATTTTACATTATAGTCAATGAAGGAAGATTTGAAGCTTATCACAGAAAAATTATAACCCCAAATATAAAAACATCAAAGCTTTATTTCAATTGGTTAAAACTTAAATATAACACACTATTCCCTTATTTCCAAAAACTAAATTAATTACATGTAAGATAAAAAGAGGGAGTATACTTAGCTTCCAAAAGGAGATATTCACCAATCCTGCACCGATATAGTCCAAAGGAATTGGATACTTCCACTTTTTACCCGAAACTGGTCCTTTGATATAATAAGTAAACTGCCTCTATAAGTACCCTATTTAAGCCCTAAGAGATGCCTTTATGGAGTTGTCGCCCCGATAAGGGCGGCCCCACATGTACGGCTTACACCCTAGATAACACTAGTATATACTAAATTAGGGCAAATGGGTATACACAACAGAGAGATTTAAAAAAATATATAGTCTCCCTAGTCTCGACGCGTTTCCCCAAATCAGGTTCATCAGGGGAGTCTCTCTCAATACATGCAATAGTCCACGCCAGAGGGAAAGCGTCCCCCAATTCAAAAGGACCTCCTTTAAAAAACCCCAGAGTTTTAGACAAATTGGTGAACCCCCCACCCTTATTAACAATTTATATAAACTCTAACCTTGTCTCAAAGTATACCAATGATAAGACAGTTTTTAAAAAGGCTCCTGTAAGCAGCTTCAGTTTTTAAAACACTGAGGGGAAAATATTTCCCGCCATTCAGCAGCTATTACAACCCCCCAAAATGTCGAAAAAAAAAAAAGACTTTTAAAAAAATATGCCAAATACACAGACATGGGGTAAGGGCCAGTTAAAACTATTTTAGTGGAATAACTACTGTCTTACATGCAGAAATTTTTGAAGTTTAAAATTGGTAAATTTTTCAAATTTTTTCACGATTTTTTGATTTTTTCACAATAAAAAAATTTTTTTGCCCAAAAATTTCTTACTATCTTAAAGCACAATTGTCACAGAAAACAATCTCTAATCAAGGGAAGGGTTTTTAAAGTGTCAAAAAGTTATTCTCACATAAAGGACCAGAAAAGATTTCAAAAATAGGCTCTGTCCCGAGAGGCCAAAACTGGGTCCGGCGGGTAAGGGGGGTTTAAATAGGGTACTTAAGAGGCAGTTTACTTATTAAATCAAAGGGCCATTTTGGGGAAAAAATGGAAGTTCCAATTCCTTTGGACTATTCGGTGCAGGATTGGGGGAAAAATCTCCTTTTGGAAGCAAATATACTCCCTTTTTTTTTTTAAATGAATTAATTTTGTTTTTTGGAAATAGGGGAAAATTTTGTTTTATTTAATTTTAAACCAATTTAAATAAACTTTTATGTTTTTTTTTTTTGGGGGTTTTAAATTTTTTTTGATAGGCTTTTGAGACCCTATTTGAATTTTTTCTGTAAGATAAAATTTTTAAGTTGCTGGGGCTGATTTTGGGCCGTTTTCAGTACATAAAATGCCTAAAAAAAAGGCACAAAATGCGTTGAACATACCCTTATGCTGAGGGGAACCAAACCTAAATCTTGGGCCAGGTTTTTAACCTCTGCGTCTCTATCACCAATCCTCCCCCTTTTCCTATCCTCCTAAAAATTAATTAGAGAAAACTGAATTCTAATCTTTTTCCCCCCCCCACTCCACCCCCTTTACCTGACTTCCCATCACAGTCAACGGTCCACATTTCACTCTTCTCAAAGTACCGACTTGAAATAACCCTTTTAAATTTCATTTCTTAACCTCGATATTAAAAAAAATGCTAGTCCATGCCCTTGTCATCTTCCGCTTAGACTATCGCAATATCCTTCTCTGTTGCTTCTGTCTAGCTCCCCTCCAAAACATCCTCAACTCTACTGCCCATCTGATTTTCCACGCTGCTCCTCTGCCTTGTCCCTCTGCCAGTCTCTTCCCTGGTTATCCATTGACCAGAGAATTCAATTCAAGTTGCTAACCCTGACATACAAGGCTCTTCAGAACCTCTCCCCTACAAACATCTCTGCCTTAATCTCTAGATACCTCCCCTCATGCAATCTCCACTCCTCACAGGACCTTCTCCACTGGTCTCCTCTTATCAGCTCCTCACACAATCGCCTCCAAGACTTCTCTTGTGCTTCCCCCACACTCTGAAACTCACTGCCCCAACACATCAGACTCTCCTCTACCTTCACTAGTTTCAAAGACAACCTGAAAACCCATAGCCTACAACCTATAAAAACCCTGCCATCACTACAACACCCCACAAACATGTCTGCCCCTCACCTTCTGTCTCTTTTCTCCTTCCTTGTAATTTGTAAGCCTTCACGGGCAGGGTCCTTTCTCCATCTGTACCAATTGTTAGTCAATTAGTGTTGCTACTTATGTATATGTTATGTATTTAACCTCTTCTCGAAATCTGACCAGCCCAGTCACCAGATTTCAGTATTATTAAGCCTGTATGGAGCATTCTTGAGATGACTGATGGCCACCACCTGCCTGCATCAAGGAATTAGCATCTGTATTAGCTGAAGATTGGAACAAAATTGGCATACATGTTTTCTTGCTTTATATTTGTTTATTGCTCAATGTATTTCAGCTGTATTTTGTGTAAGTGTTGGTGCTATCCCTTATTACTAATAAATGTGTGACCTGTAGTTGGTCTTTTGTTTTTTTGTTCAACCCGTGTATATCAGTCTGCTCATCTCCTCCTGCTCTTACATAGGACTGTCTGGTCAATGTAAACACATTTATGTGAGGAAGAAGCTGCACTCCACTGGAATATGCTTGAATTCAAATGAGACTTTTATTCATATGTCAGCACAAGATAGACAAATCAGCTTAGCAAATATTTCAAAATTCGGTCAGAACTAATTCATAAGAATCTGGAGATGTGAGCAGCAACATCAGGCATATGAAGCTGAAGCCGGGAAACAGCAAAGCTGGGACCTGCAGAGGGATTGCAGCAGCATGCTTGGACTATAGATGAGTGGTCAGGGCACGCTGATGCAATCCCTCTGCAGGTCCACAACCCTGTGTCTTGCTGCTTTCTAGCTTTATCTCCATATGCCTGACGAACTTCTAGATTCTTATTAATTTTTTAATTTAATTATTTTTTCAGACCGAATTTTATAATATTTTCTGAGCTGATTTGCCTAACTTGTGGTGATATATGAATAAAACTATGGCATATAATCAAGCATATTCCGGACTCTGGAGTGCAGTTTCTCCCTCATATAGATTTGTTTACTGGATACAAGGTGGCAGCGGTCAGCCCCTAGAAACATGCACCTATCAAGCAGTCATTAATCTTTATTTCGAATTCAGATTGTTCCTGTATGGTCAATATGACCAGTTCCATTTTAGATGCCTTTGGATACACTGAAATCTTTTATCCCTGTACAGGTCACCTCCAGGCTCAGACTGGCCCACAGGGGAACAGAGGAAACCCCGATGGGCCCCTGAGCATGGCTGACCTGAAGTTTTCTTTAAACTGCCTATATATCCTTGAGAGGTGGGGGGTGAGGTGGGAGAGAGAGAGAAAGAGAGAGGAAAGAGAGGGATAGAGAAAGGGGAGAGAAGAGGAAAGAGAGAGAGAGATGGCAGAGAGAGAGAGGAGAGAGAGAGAGGAAAGAGAGAGAGATGGCAGAGAGAGAGAGAGAGAGAGAGAGAGGAAAGAGAGAGGAGAGAGAGAGAGAGAGGCAGAGAGAGAGGCAGTGTATAAGAGGCATGTACAGTAGCTGTACGGTAGGCCCCCAGAATTAACTCCACTTGTGGGCCGCAGAATCAACTATACTGGTGGGCCCCAGAATCAAGTATACTGGTGGGCTCCATAAGCAACTCCACTCGTGGATCCCAGACCCAATCATTACATTGAATTAGCAGAGGTCAAAAATATTCTAAAAACGTCTGTCTGTCTATGTCTCCACAATTCGGCTTGGAGTTCCAGCCTATGGAATTAACGTTTTGAGATTTGGACTAAACTGGCTGCATAACTATTGTCTGGACTGCCTAACTGCAAGTAGCACCATGTATGCACTATAAGTTCCGTGTTTTTAGAATATGCGTAATAAATAATGAAGTTTTTAGAATATTTTTGACCCCTGCTAATTCAATGTAATGAATGAGGCTATCGGGAGCTTGGGAGGTGCCTGATTTGCAGGAGGCTTATGTAGCACAGGTGAATTTCTATTAGGCTATGTTCACACGGCTTATTTGTGGGGCGTAATTATGCCCCGCAATTACGCCGTGTGGACAGGTGCAGGAGTGGGGGAGGGAGCGGGGGGCCGGCACCTCGCCGGCCCATAGACTGTCATTATTAGCGGCGCGTATACGCCGCTGGTAATTCACATGTCACTTATCTCCCCCCGCGGCGGATTCGCCGAGCAGGAAGAGGAGACGTAATCCATAGTTCTCTATGAGCTGTGGATTACCGTAATGTCTGGGACGTATTCCAGCCGTAATTCGCGCACTACGGCGCGTAATTACGGACTGAAATACGTCCCATTTTAAGCCGTGTGAACATAGCCTTATAAAACTGACGTAGAGATTTAATGGATCCTAGAATCAACTCCACTGGTGGATCCCAGAATCAACTTTACATATGGGCCACAGAATCAACTTCACAGGTGGGCCCCAGGGTTAACTCCATTAGTGGGCCCCAAGACTGAAATTTCAGTGGTGGACCCTAGATACCCAATTGCGACACTGTTCACCTCCATTTGAGTAAAGGTTTCTACTACTACATTGGGGTTATAGAAGTTATGTCTGCTATAGAATAGACTGCGTCTCGACGATAAACAGTAATGGCCACGTCCCTTTCACTGAGGCAACAGGAAGCATTAGAAGACAATGCAATTAATTAAGTAATAATAATAATAATTATAATTATAAAGTTAAACATTGAGCATTCAAGCTATTCAACATACCATTACAACGCGTTGATTTGATAAACATTTCGTTATCAGTACTACAAGACACTGAAGGCTTTGGCAGCTAAGCATGGAATAAATTCACAAAATGCAAATACAGCACTTCTTTATCAGATGGGGACCACCTGCTTGTCCCGCTGGTGCATGTCTAAGCTCGTGGTCACTTAACTGTCTTCGTAATAGGCTACAGAAAATCAATCTATGCCTAGATTTACAAGTTTTTCATGTGCAATGGGGACAATGATCAATGTGAGTAATGACAATCACTGTACAGTGCTGTGGAAAATGTCAGTGCTATGTAAATGAAGAAAATGAATAAACACATTTTCGATGTTTTTCTGCCAATGAGCACAGCAGGAATGTGCAAAATGTATAACATTAACCCTTGTGCTGTCCGGGATTTGGGATAGTTTGCGCCTCCGGCCAATTTTCACAATTTTGACATGTGGAAATAAATTCTTAATTGCAAACTAAAACCACATATCCATATATTTTCTGAAAGTAGACACCTGGCACCTCGTCAAAATCCCACTCAGAGCTTTATTCAAACAGACGCCTTCATGCAATTTTGGGTCAACAAGTCATGTTTCATAAAAAATGCATAATAATTGTTATTTGTAGCTAAAAGTCTGACCCAAGCAGAAAATTAGACACACAACACCTCCTAAAAATAAGCATTCATGGATACCACTTATGTCTCCATGCCAAAATCTTCATAGATTAGCCAGAATTGGAGAGCTCATAAATTAAAGTTTAAAATATGAGCTTGCACACCTTGAAAAATAAGTAAATTCCTAAATATTTAATATTTCCTTAAACCAGACATCCTTAAAACGGCATTTGTTTTGATGTGCTGTTGGCAGCCATCTCCACCTTCATGTAAGTTTGTGACAAGTTATTTAAAAAATACATTCAAATATTCATGTGTGCTTAAAACTCACATCTAAGCAAGGGTTTGCATACAAAAACAAGTGTGATAACCAAAATTTTTTTTGAGAGCACAGCATGCCATATACAAGCATACACCTTAATACACAAAACCACCTTCACGCAACTTTGTATCAATCAGTGATTGTAAGCAAAAATCAAATGAAAATTTTGTTTTACAACTAAAATGCTTCCTCAAGCAGATTCCTTATGCAAACAAAGTAGTTTGTAAAAAGCTCTAAATTGGTAGGAGATCATGAATATAACATTTATTGTGTGTGTTAAAAGGGTTTTGCCAAGAAGTGAGTTCCTTACCAAACAGGCTGATACTCCCCTCTTGAGGCTTGAAAAAAGGGGCGTTGTGTTTCTGTGTTTAAAAAAACAAGTACCTCCTCTATGATGTCATCGCTCCACCTCCCATGCATGTTCCTGATACTCAGTCTCTGTAGTTGAGAAAGCATTGTTTTGCTAATCCACAGAGGAGAACTGTATTGTGCACAAGCTATATGCATTTTATTTCTCCCTCTTTTTTGCTCAGGAGAGAAGATAAGCTCAGCAGGCAGCCTTCTTTCATTCCTTCACGAACACTGCAGGGGGAAAGGGAGGGGGGGCTGAGCAAAGAGCTAGGGAGTGTCTGCATGTTTACTCATATAATTACATTACAACCAGTGGATTCTCTATACAAAAGACACAGGATCTTTCTCCCCAGTCTATTCAAAGCTCGTTCATGTTCCCTGCAATCAGATAAGAAGTGCAAACAATGTAAGCACGGCCAGATCATCTCCTGGTCGTGCCTAATGTAAATTGTCAGGAAACTAAGGGCATCGTAGTCAGGCTGTAGCTCTCACAGGCTTCACTTTTTTAATGACATATATTTAGAAAAGTGATTAAATACCCATTTTGGAGGATCCCACGTCCACATTACATCGTGGCAAAACCCCTTTAAGGAAACGTCAAAACTGCAGAAATGCGCCAACCAGTTTATGCATATAAATTGCATTTGGGATTATATAACTATAATATTTTCCATTTTCCCGTTATATGAAGTCTAACCCTAATCAACAATCACAAATACTTAAGCCTAATCTTATGTTTTTACTAATAATGACTTTTTAATGTTACTAATTTAAAGGAATCATTTCTAGCAACAGGCAGTCAGGGAAATGTCACTTTTGACTGATGGGAATCTATTGCATTCACCAGAAATATATTAGACGCTCTCTAGTGCTAATCCTTGTAGCTATGAGTAGCATGCAACTGGTGTCACTAGAGAGATGGTCAGGGGGTATTTTGGTAAATAACAGATATCGGTAGAATAGAGAAAATGTATAAATCTATATATTTATTTATGTTGCGTGTATGTGTTGGAAATCTTGGATGGGATTTATTTGATGTTGAGATCTGTAGTTTAGGAAACATCCACATTCTGAAGATAATAAATGGATTTATTAGGTGAAGAGGGTTGATTAGATGAGTGCTTATCTTTTTACTCCTGTGATAATAAAGTCTTCTGAATGGTAAGAGTGGGAGAGGTGATAGCATTACATTTTTTATGGCACTACTCTCTCTGGTGTTATCTTATGCTATACAGGAACGAGAGGTTTACCAAACCTCCCGTGCTCCCTGCACAGTATTTAACCATCTACTGCTGGTCCCCCTGATTGTTCATTACATAGGCTAGAGTGAGAACTGCAAGGTGAGGGCTAGAGCTACTACTACTATCTAGTCTTGTTTTAAATTTAAGGTTCTTCACCAGACTTGGACTTGCCCACATGGGAGGTGGGCCCCTGGGCTTCTGGGTATAGCAGGCCTATTGCTACTTTTCAGGAAGAGATGTCAAAGAAGAGAGGCAGAAAGCAAGAGGTATGTGCAGTATGTGCAGTTATGTAGAGTAAATGTAGGGTGGACCCTAAGGATCAACTCCACTGGTGGGCCCCAAAAATCAACTTCAATGGTGGGCTCCAAGAATCAACTCCACTGGTGGGGCCCAAGAATCAACTTCAATGGTGGGCTCCAAGAATCAACTTTAATGGTGGGCCCCAAGAATCAACTTCAATGGTGGAGCCCAAGAATCAACTCCATTGGTAAATGCTAAGAATCAACTCAACTGGTGGGTTGCAAAAAACAACTTCACTGGTGGGACCAAAGAATTAACTCCACTTGTGGGCACCAAACAACCCAGTTCAACACTATTATTAATTGTAAGGGCATATCCCCACAGCACGGGTTTTCGGCCGGTTTTTCAGCCGGTTTGCGGTTTTTCAGACCGCCTGAAAAAACCAGCCGAAAATGAGCACTCTTGTGCTCTATGGAAAAGCCGTGCAGCAGTCCCCACGGCACGGGCTTTCCGCCCGGCGGTTTTGCCGCCTGCGGTCCGGCGCAAAACATTGAACATGTTCATTCTTCCGTCTGGTTACCGGACGGAATATGAACAACTCAATTGGAGGGGGGAGGGCTGTTCTCCGCTCAGCGCGGAGAAAAGCCACCCCCCCCCACCGTGGCCGTGGGGACGGCCGCAAAACCGGACAAATACCGGCCAGCAAACCGGCTGGTATTTGTCCACTGCCGTGGGAACGTGCACCATGCGCTAACCTAGCTAGAGCCTCTATTAGCAAGGATGTAGCAAATATGTCCTTTGAAGTCATTTTCTGCTGAAAATATGCCCAAGCTAGATAAAAGATGAAATGATGACAACTCCTGTCCATGTGGCCTATAAGGGAATGTGGAGATCCTAGAGGGGGATTTGGGCTACAACATAGGGCAGCTCCTACTATAATACACCTAGCCTGTTTATGCATTAAATGGCTGGCCAGTCAGTCGAGGTGATAAAGCAAAGCTGAATTATATGTATTAGAGAGGTCGTCTTTGTAAGCCTGTTATATTAATTATAATACAAAACTGAGCTCTGAATTCAAGAAACGAGTCAAAATCTTAAAAATGTCAATAAAATGTACAATTAAAATATCAGTATTATTTAAGGTCATTGTACTTACCTGTATTTAGCAGTTCTTTGAACACTTGTTCACTCAATCAGCTATGAGTGGTGCCTGTTAAAGAGGAACAAAAAGCATGTTTTAGTCAAAAAGCTTAACATACATATATTGCAGAGACATTAAAAGATTCATAAGATCATTATTTGGAAAATGTGATCTCAATTTGGCCACCACTAAATAGAAAATAATTGGTGGCCTTTCTTATGGGTATAGTAATAGTAGGAGCAGTGGTAGAAGCTTCATCTGGACACTGGTGCCTAGAGGGGCTCAAGGGCACCTCCACTAACTGAAAAGAAACCAGAATTACGAACTGCACATGGCAGGTAGCTCCTGATCGAAAAGTTTGCATTGTGGCCCAGCAGCTGCAAGTTCTACCTGTGTCCTCGTCCCAATAGCAATTGATGTCAACCTACTCCCTTATTCTTCAACAAGAGGGTCCACTCATCTTTGTGCTTTCCCTAAGCTTCTCTGTAAGAGAGAAGGGAAATATGACCTCAGTTTGGCTTTCTCCCTTGTTGCTTATGCTACATGTGTGTTGATAAGGGAAGCCTTGCATATGTTATCACTACACATGGAGAATGAACAAGTAGGCAACATCCACTGGGACTACCCAAGGATGAAGCTAGACTCTTGCATTCCTGGGTTAAAGATTTGGTGCCCCTAACACCGAAAGCAGAACATGCATAAAGGACTTTGTAGTTGAACAGCTCAATCATGAACCTGTCCTGTCACTGCTCCTGGTAGGAGGCATCGGCACTCTCTGCTACCATGAGAAGTAAGTCTTCTGCCAAAATAATATTCAATTTGATACTAACTCTTGGTAGTGATGCCAGTCCTCACTCTTCTCATCTGTCCTCACTGGCTATGTTCACACGGCTTATTATGCCGTGTGGACGGGGGTGGGAGCGGGGGGGCGGCGCCTCGCCGGCCCATAGACTATCACTATCAGCGCCGCGTATACGCCACTAGAAAATGACATGTCACTTATCTCCCCCAGTGGCGGATTCACCGAGCGGGGAGAGAAGACGTAATCCATAGTTCTCTATGAGAACTGTTCATTACCGTAATGACTGGGACGTATTCCAGCCGTAATTCGCGCACTATGGCGTGTAATTATGGACTGAAATACGTCTCATTTTAAGCCGTGTGAACATAGCCACTCTCTTCCTCTAGCTGCTAGAGTCTAGCACCTATTGCACACTTCAGCCAACCTCCATGGTGACAACCCTGTACTAGCCTCTTAGATACTTCAATCATTGTCTGGCAGAAGCCATTTGCAGCACATGTATCTAGGTGTGACTCTACTACTCGAGTGCAGAAATGCTCTTGTGTTTCTGCAGACAAGATGTTAGGCTTCCATGTATACTCAGTGGATGACTACATAGATGATTCACCAACAGGTAAATACCAAGAAGGATGATACATATTTAAATATATACAGTAATACTGATTTGGAAACTTTTATGTTGCTCTTCATTCGTTATTAAAGTTTTTGGAAATTCTGGAATTGAAGCAGGAGAAAAAAAGACCATATCAGATCATAGAGAAACATTTTAAGAGGATCACAGCTTAACTGGCCTGGGTCAAACAGTCCGGCAGCAAAAACTGTAATACTGCTAACGGAGACAAATTATAGGCCAAGAGTAAATCTGCACATTGCCTTTTATTAAAGTGCATTAAAATCGACTGTACCACGCCAATTACATTGTATTAAACAGATAAGAATTGCACAGGCAAAGCTAACAGGGTCTGTAGAAATATGATGATTGAGCCGCATGGCTGGAATACAAAATCCTTTAACTAGAGAGAGTTTTACGTGAGTAAATGCATGGTTACTACCGGCAGCTGTAATTTCTGAAATATGATTCATGTGTGTTCCAGACTAGATGTGGCCACTCTCGCTTTATCCATCTAAGTTCTAAAGTGCCAGTAAAAGTTTGTCTTTGGGGCCCTACATTCTTTAATGTCAGACATTGTGAACGGGAGACCCCTCCCAACCAGGCTGTGTGCCATATTTGGGGTTTTACGCATACAGTCATGAAAAAAAGGGAAAGCCCACCTTGTTGGAATTTGATAGCTACAGTATATATTAGAACATAATAAAAAAACACATAGGGGGACATGTATGAAAACTATCTTGGTCTAAGATTTTCTTTGTTGCCTATAGCAACCAATCAGAGCGCCCCTTTCATTTTTTCAGAGCACTATACGAAATGAACAGCTGAGCTCAGATCAGTTTCTATGGCCATCAAAGTCTTAGACCTAGACCGTTTTCATACATGTGGCCCAAGGTTCTTAGGTCTCAAAATTAGGAAAATAGAGCCTTATATGGACAAAGACACACAATAGATTCCACTGTGTCACAATTTATTTAACAAAAAATAGGCCACAATAACGAAATAGTGGTTAATATTGATGTAAACTCTTGTTGTTCACAGGGCTTCACACGGCTTTGTGCACACGGCTTATTGCCGACGTACTTGCGGGGACGGTTTTCGCCCGGCAATTACGCCGGCTGCCACGCTGCGGGGCGGGTGCGGGGCAGGGGGCCGTCAGCTCGCCGGACCCATAGACATTCATTATTCACGGCGCGTACACGCCGTAAATAATGTGCATGTCACTTTTTTCCCGGAATCCATAGTTCTCTATGAGAACTGTGGATTACCGTAATGCCTGGGACTGATTTCAGCCGTATTGGAGCGTAAATACGGCGCGCAATACGGACTGAAATCAGCGCCCAAATAAGCCGTGTGAACGAGGCCTTAGGGGGACATGTATGAAAACTTTCTAGGTCTAAGACTTTCTTTGTTGCCCATAGCAACCAGAGCTCCCCCTTTAATTTTTTCAGAGCACTATATGAAATGGAAGCAGTATCGGACTGGTGTGCCCTAGATGGAGTTGACTCTATGGGCCCACCAATTGCGTTTTTAGGGGCCCACCCTACAGCTACTGTAAATGTCTGTATATGCCTCCTGTGTTCTACCTCTTGCTTTTTACCTCTCTTTCTATGTGTTTTTGCCTCTTCTGAGAATGTATATGGAGTTAAAAACAACTCCATATCTACCATGCTCAGGGGCCCACCGGGGGTTTCCCCTATTCCCCTGTGGGCCAGTCCGAGCCTGAATGGAAGGAGAGCTCTGATGGGCAACTTTTAGGGTACTGTATGTTCACACAGCTTATTGTGGGGCATATTTCGCGGCGTACTGTGATTAATACGTGTGGAAATGTGCCCCATAATTACGGTAACCCATAGCTCTCATAGAGAACTATGGATTACGCCTCCTCGTATTGTATGTGTGGGGAGATAAGTGATATGTCAATTATTTGCAGCGATTACGCGCTGCGAGTGATGCATGTCTAGCATGTCTATGGGGCCGGCGTGCTGCCGCCCCCCCACCCCTTCCCCCGCACCGCGGGAGTACGTGCTGATCAGCGTGGGCTCCTGAAACACATGATGTACTGCGGCGCGTACAGTACATCGTGTGAACATACCCTTATAGAGGTGGTCACACTTACTGTTGATCAGTTAATCAATTATACTTGATTATCAGCAGTAGTAAGGGTGCTTTCACACGGAGCGTTTCTTGGTCCGTTTTTTTATGCTTTTTTTTTTTGTAGAAATGCACAGCATTGATTACTGTGTATTTCTGCAAAAAAGCACCACAAAACACATCAAAAAAACATGTGGGGCTGTGAAAAACAACAACATTGTCCAATGGCTATGTCTATGTATGGCTATAAATGTGAGTTAGCAGAGACGTATTTGTCATACAAGAAAGCTTCTAGTGTGATAGATAAAATTATATGCTGACAAGACACATTGTTAATCAATGAATGATATCTTGGATGTAAATACACAGCTATATGCCATGCAGACCTGACAGGATAGTACAATGTTACTCCCAGGTTAATAATTTTAAAGGTTAAAGTTTTTCTTTGTAGAAAGATTAAATCAGAGACTAAGGGTATGCTCACATGATGTAGTGCGGCGCGTACAGTATGCATTGCAGTACATCGTGTGTTTCGGGAGCTTACACTAATACGCGTGTACCCCCGCAGCGTGGGGGGCCAGCAGCCCGCCGGCACCATTGACATTCATTAGTCGCGGCGAATACGCGACATGTCACTTATCTCCCCGCGCGTACAATACGATCGTATTGTACGAGCGGAAAGAGGAGGCGTAATCCATAGTTCTCTATGAGAATTGTGGATTACCGTAATTTCAGCGCGCATCTCGCCAAAATTCCCTCCTGTGAACATACCCTCAGAAGCAAGCTTTGTCCCGCTGATAAGACACAGCTGGAATGACATTACCATCCCTGTCACTTGTAGAATGGAGAATGGTGGCCAGTAACAAAAAAAACTCTAACTCTGAAACGAAACAAAATAGTAACAGCAGTATATTTGGCAATAGTCTTTGCCTACAAATTTAAAGGTGTTTTCTCAACAGGCTATGGGCGGTTCTACAGCAGTGATTGGTATATCAGCTCTACTTTTCTTAGCTGAGCCTGTTAGAGGGACATCATTGATGAAGAGGTTTTAATAGCAGGACAGAAGGTTATAGAGCTTTAAAGGGTTAAAGTTTGTCAGTAACAAAGATAAACAAGCTCCTGTGTTGCTGACAAGACACAGCAGGGAGCGACTTCACCATAGTCCTTGTGGAATTTATAAAAAATGACATTCATATTTTTCAGATGGTACAAATAACCTTCAGATTATGATATGGAACAAAAGCATAAATAATACAATGCAGGCTTCCTGCACTCACATCCAGGAGGAGCTCACAGCATACTGAATTATTGCAGCAATTGCAGTAAGCTGCTAGACTTGGGGGCTACAGACAGAGCTCTGTATTAGAAAACTGAGCTCTTGCCCCAATAAATGTACATTAAGAAGTGAATGTAATTTCTATGTCAGAAAACTCCTGGGTCACAGCCTATATTATAGTCCAGTGATGCATTGAAAACCTTTCTAGAAAGATTGAAATACAGACATGTGGACTTTAAAAGCTCAGCGAAAATATTAGCTGTCTGTCTACAGCAATTAAGTGGTTCAACTGGCATGCTGCAGAATTGCTGAATGCAGCTCTAGGCTACAGTATGTACAACATATTTGTTACTGTCATATACTGGAATGTAGTCTTTAAGGCCCCATTCCGATCAAATTTTAGGTCTCTGTTGCAGGTTTTCATTAAGATACCCTGAAAAAAGTATTCTGACTTAAACCGCGGCAGAGCCAACAGAGACTATTGGGCATATGTTGTCACTTTTGAATTATATTTGTTCTATTTCACTTTTGTATATACATAATGTGCTGGACATAAACGTGGGGGTTATGTTTTTGGCCTGTGTGATGAACAGATGCCATGCAAGGTATGGTGCTGGAGCTGCAGGAAACCACTGGCCCTGAACTGCTGACTGGGCCATGAATGAAAGTGCTGCGTGGTTGCCATCCGGAGTTACTGAGACATGCGGCCTCTGCTTGAGGAGGGCAGGGGAGGAGGGCAAAAGGAGAACAAACAGGGGCATGTGCCTAACCCTGGGTGAGAATGAAAGCCCTTGGATGGAGACATCTACAAAGCCAGAGAATTGAGAGTAATGACTTCTGGAGCAAGATCTGAAAAAAGTGGGCAGATGATGACGCAACAGTCAGAGACTGAGAATGTTTGAATCCCTTGGTGAAAAAAGCAGAGTCTGTGAAAGCTGGGAGCCCTACGTGAAAGAGCCATAGGCTGTGAATAATAAGAGTCCTTGGTGCAAGAGCCATAGACTGAATGTTAGGAGCTCTTGGTGCAAAAGCCAGACACTGAGGGCGACATGTATGAATTCGAATGCGTACTTTTTTTTACTTGGCACCTACACCAGAGATCTAAATAGATATAGAAGAGTGTAGAATACGAAAGATTTTTGGCGCATTACATAGAGCTTAGTGCGGCTAGTTCGGTGCATTACGCTCTATGCCCATACAAAGTTTGTCACATTAAGCTCTATGTAATGCACCAAAAATCTGTCGTATTCTACATTCTTCTATATCTATTTAGAACTCTGGTGTCGGCACCAAGTAAAAAATAAGTACGCATTCGAATTCATACATGTCACCCTGAATGTTAGGAGCTCTTGGTGAAAGAGCTAGGGACTGTGAATATTAGGAACCCTTTGGATGACATTCCCATTCAAAGCACTTACTTCGGAATAGTGATTTCAGCCAATAGCATGTGACTTCTGCAGCGGCTTGAACAGATCAACACTGGATAAAAACAGAAGACTGGCGGAGAGTGAGGAGAGCTGAGGATAACATTACTTTAATAGGGCAGCAGTATGCTTGAAAAATTAATAATAAAGTAACCAGACAACCCTATCTATCTTCAACTGTCCTCTCACCTCTCCTCCAACTCTCTTCTTGACCCCCTGCAATCTGGTTTCCGACCCCACCACTCTACCAAAACCACCCTAACCACGGTCACCAACGACCTAGTAACTGCTAAAGCCTTACACCACTACTCTGTCCTTCTCCTCCTAGACTCTTCCTCTGCCTTTGACACTGTCGACCACACACTCCTGCTACAATCCTCTCCTCCCTCGGCATCACGGACTTGGCTCTTTCCTGGATCTCCTCATACCTCACTGATCGGACATTCAGCATCTCTCACTCTTGCACCATCTCCTCCTCTCACCCTCTCACTGTTGGTGTCCCCCCGGGGTCTGTCGTGGGCCCACCACTCTTCTCTATCTACACTCTTGGTCTGGGTTAGCTCATAGCATCATTTGGCTTTCAGTACCACCTATATGCTGATGATACCCAACTCTACATCTCCAGCACAGATGTCAACTCTCTGCTCTCCCAGATCCCTGACTGTCTTTCATCCATATCCTCCTTCTTCTTCCATCTCCTAAAACGAAATGTGGAGAAAACTGAATTTATCATCTTTCCACCACCTTGCTCTATCCCTCCATCAGATCTCTCTATCACTGTCAATGGCTACGCTCTCAACGGTCCCGCAAGTCCGCTGCCTTGAGATAACCATTTGACTCCTCTTTGTCCTTCAAACCGCACATCTAATCCCTTACCTCTGCCTGCTGCCTCCGCCTCAAAAATATCTCCCACAACCGCTCATTCCTTAACCCTGATACTACAAAAATGCTTGTCCATGCCCTTTTCATCTCCCGCCTAGATTACTGCAACATCCTTCTCTGCGGCCTCCAGTCTAGCAATCTTGTTCCCTTTCAATCTATCCTCAACTCTGCTGCCCGTCTTATCCACCTCTTTCCCTGCTACTCCTCTGCCTCTCCCCTCTGCCATCAGACACATCAGATTCTCCTCCACTTTCACCATCTTCAAAAGCAACCTGAAAACCCATCTCTTCAGGAGCCTATAACCTAGAATAACCCCGCTGTTACCCAACCCCCACAAACATGTCTGCATCTCATCTTCTGTCTTTTTCCCTCTTTCCTTGTAGACCGTAATCCCTCGCGGGCAGGGTCCTCTCCCCTTCTGTACCAGTTAGTCATTTATTGGCACCATAGTAGTTGTCTGACATATGTATGCAACTCCCATCGAATGTACAGTGCCCTGGAATCAAAGGCGCTTTAAAATTGATAATTATAACCCCTTTAATCATCAAGCAAGGAAGCTTCTTCTTTAAATAGGACCAACATCATCTCCAAGCCTTGGTTGCCTTTGCTATTTTGCCATTTAACACCTTTATGCAGGCAGAGCAGGAGACACGTAGCCCAAACCAGTAGGACCACAGCAACTGCAGTAGAAGGAGAAGCACAGGCGAAGAAATTCAACATGGGAACCACGGAAGCTGAGTAACAATGCTACATATTACATTTACATATTTCTTGGTATAATCACACAATTACCTTACTTTTTAAAATGTAAGTTAGGGACAATGTGTAACAATTACCAATCAACCTTGAATACTGATTTTTCTATGTTTTCCTAAGCATTTGTCGAAGTCATAATCAGCACATACTTATTGCTATTTGACCTCACCATTTTCTGACCTCCATGATTTTACACTTGTAATGATTCATCTCCTAAGAATTTTACTGTCCAGGAATCTGTAATCAATTTACATGTATGAATCCTGGTGGCATTTCTTCTGCCTTCTGGTAAATAATGTATCTGGCTTATTGAGTTCAGTGCAGACTTCCTTAGGTCATGTTCCCACGGCACCGGTTTGCGGCCGGTTTTTCAGACTGTTCGTTCTAGTAAAATTCCAGTTCTAGTTTGACACAGCATTTTCAGTTTAGTTTTCAGCATCTTTCTGCACTTTTGGCGGCCATCCAATCACCTTTGTGCACTTTTGTCGGCCATCCAATCAGTGCAGAGCACTGAGCAGTGTGAAAAAACGTAATTGCTGAGACGTAGGGCTCTCATTGGCTGCTAAAATCACATGACCATGTTATATATATTTCACTGTATAGCCTTGTGAACGCCATTTTCAGCTCACTCTATGTATTGTACAGACTGCTCTTAGTTAGTTAGATAGCATTTTCCTCTCCATATACAGCAATAATTAAGGAGTTTGGTATTGCTGGATGCATCTTTCCCACACCCAGAAGTTGTTATATATACTGTCTTCAAATCTTCTATGCGTCAAAGGGGCTTTTTCTTATAGAAATAGAGAGATTAGTTCACATGGCAGACGCCATTTGCTTCAGCAAAGGAGATTGTTGGGGCGATGGGTAAGCGAACGTCTAGTGTACTGCTTCATCCTAGACAGGAATGAGGCACAAGCAGGCATGGAGTGGGCTAAATTTTTCATCGGAAAGGGCGCTATGTGCCTTATTTTCTTAGGGCACTAGAATAACTTGTCCCAGTCTTGGTATGACCCAACAGAAGACCCCCACGCTGGTCATAAATACTATATATAGCCAAAGAAAACAAACAAAATAAAAGAAACACATCTGGTACCATCTTATTTATTTAATAGCACATGTTAATATAAGAAAACCTTTCAAGTATACATTCAATAATTTTAGTGGCTGTTGTAGCTCCTTTTTGCAGATCACTCTCTACCCTTTTTTACAGATCACTTGCTGTCCCTTTTTACAGATCAGTCACTTCCCCTTTTTACAGATCAGTCACTTCCCCTTTTTACAGATCAGTCACTTCCCCTTTTTACAGATCAGTTACTTACCCTTTTTACAGATAGTTTATTAGAAATTGCTTCTAGGTACATTGTACTGCCAGTACTTATGCTTACCTGCAGCTGAATACAGGATTTCTGGCTGATGCAACAGTCTTTATTAGGCCACATGACCAGCTCTCTGATCAGCTGAGAAACACTCTGCTTTTTATGCTGACAGGAAGTCTGTTTCTATGTGCACTCCTTGACTTGGAACCTCCCTTAGGAATGCACAGAGAGATTCACTTCTGGGTCATACAACCATGCTGTGCGTTTCAGTAGCTCAGGTCACATGACCCAATGGCAGCAGTGAGAGATCCTGTATTCAGCTACAGGTAAGCAAAATTACTGGCACTACTGTGCACCTAGAAGCATTTTTTTTTAGTAAACTAAAGCACAAAAAAAACTAAACTGGAGTGGTCCTTTAAACCCACCCTAGTGATCAACTTCCAGGTTGACTTCAGAAGCTTCCAGTGACCAGCTGTTTCTGTTAGATATAGTTTAACCATTTGTTGGAGACTAAGCAGAGGCAAACCACAAAACTGCTATGGAGTCCCTGAGCAAGTAGATTTTGGTTCAGAAAAGCATCCTGCCTCCATTGATGATGATTTGCTACATCTGCACACAAATTATTTCCCCTTTATTCTGATTTTGGAGACCCTGGAAGCCCAAAAGTGACCCAAATAATCACAACACAGTATTGTCTTACAAGCTCAACCAGCTAAGCATTGCAGGTTTCCTTGAAGTCAAAGCTCCACCTGCAGATAGTGCCCTTCCGCCTTCTTTTGGTGCTCATAGGGACAGCCTTATATTCCGTTAGACTGGGGTACATTCTGTACTGCCTACCACAACAATTGATTCTAAAGTACATCCTCCCTTCTATACACAAACAATACATTGGGTGACATGTATGAATGGGGCTGCTCCAGAATTCTGGCCTCAAAAAGCTGTAGTAAACCAGTTCTATAGATGTATGAACAGGCGTATTCCAAACTTTGGCTTGGTGTCGCCAAAGACACTTTTTTTTTTACGCCAAAGTTTTGGGGCGTTCTGGGGAATCCACCACATTAGTAGAAGTAAAAACATTTATGATTCTTTGATGCCAAAACTTTGGCGCAGAACAGTTAAGCAGCCCGAAGGTAAAATGGTGCCCAGCCAGATTGTATTTGGGTTACATTTCCCTGTATGTATGACCGAGAAGAACGCCAGACCAGGGGAAAGGTTTCCTGACCAGATTGTGGTATTGGCCTACACGCCCTGTATGTATTACGCAGAAGAACAGCCAGACCGGGTAAAGGTGGGCCCGAGCCAGCTTGTGGCATTGGCTCTAACTGCCTGTTTTTTATG
>JAODAL010021697.1:0-66462 GCA_025379985.1 Phyllomedusa bahiana
ACTTTTAAAGTAAATTGAAAAATGTGCCCCACTGAAAAATAGTACAAGATATTTTGTATTCTCCATGCAAGATATGGTATTTTGCATGGCCTGTGTTATCCATGTCATAAAAAGGAAAAGGGGCCTACAAAACAAGTGGTGCATTTTGTATAATCTGGGGGTTTGAATTTTATTTTTTTGCTATGATATATGATCTATTCATACACAGTAGATCTGTTGCAGAAATATCTTAACACTGTACCATTCATTTGAGTGGGGCTTGCAAAAAACCTTCTGACTGCTTCAGAAACAACTCAATTTAGGCCTCATTCACATCACATTTTTTGCCCCCTTCATGATATTCATCAAGAGAAGGTGAAAAGTGTATCTACCGCGGTAGAGCCTCAGAAACCTACATAGCTACGTAGTCCAATTCAAATTAAATTCCTCTATGGGTCCATCAGGGATCACAAAAATAAAAATCTATTTCCCGATGGAAACCACAGTTGGGGAAAGAAACGGGATTTGAATGAAGTCTAAGATGTAAGGAACAGATGTTCAGCACCATGTAAATGTGATCTTGGTAGACTACTCCTACTCATGAAAGGGGATTTTGTAATTCTTGCAGATTAATGAATGTCTATAGAAGTTTACCAAACATTGCATTATGCTTTTAACATTGCAATCTTCAGGATAGAACAAGGATTTGGAGGCAATGCTCCATTGCCTGCATTTTCCTCATCATGAGCAAACATTGTTCTCAAACAAAGATAAGAGAACGCTACCTCTTCGCTTCTTCCAAATGACAAAGGTACTCATAAGCCACGTTCTGACGTCTCCTTTCATCCATCTCCTCTGCAGTAAGTCTTTCATTATCCAGCACCGCTGTGGAAAGAAAAAAATGTAAAGTTCATATCTCTGACTACAGAAGGACCTCAGACAATGTTAAACACTAGTTTATTTTCCAAGTCACTTTCACATTTTTAATGGGAGATTCATTCAGGGCCGTGGAGTAAGAGTCAGTGTCCGTTTTAGTGAAGTCTGAGTTGTTCTAAAATGGACCGACTCCAAAAATATATAGTATATTGGGTATAGTTAGGCTATGTCTCCACTGCACACAAAACGGGCAGGTTTTTTCATTTTATAAAAAATGTTGAAAAAAACGACTGAAAAGAGGTCTCAGACTTTTATAGTAAAAAAAACCTTTTTTTCTCCACAGAAGTCTTTTTTTTTGCCGTTTGAGGGGAGGAAAAAATTTACTATTGGGTCTATGTAAAGGCCCCGGACATTTTTCACGCTTTTTGCAGGAAAAACAGCAAAAATAATCTTCATTTTGCGTCTCAAAAAAAAAGCGGCAAAAAAAAGGTGTTTTACATGTGTTGGCGCCAAAAAATGGACGTGTTTTCAGCTGCTTTGACAGGCAGTGGACAAAAAACTCAGTTTTATAAACAGTTTAAGGATTTGGTTTTCAGGTCGATTTTTTTGTAGACATAGCCTTGGTTTAATCCAGTATGTGCTGAATTTTTTTTTCATAAGAATTCGGGAAAATTATGAAATGTCCTCTAAAGGCGTTCATTCCTGATCTAAGCTCTTTTTTGGAATGATTTTGCTGCCCTTTATGTCCCAAGCCCGTATGGACCCTTCTAAATATCAAAAGGGAAAGGGGGTGGAACAAATGTCTCCAGTCATTCAGAAAACCCGGGTTGGAGTTGCTGGCCATTTGGGTGAAGTCAGTTAGGAAAATTTTGCGATTGCAGATTTTTAAAATTTTCTTGCATTTATATGATTATGGAGGTGGCCACCTTTTCTGAGCGGCTTTTAACAGCATTTAGAAAGAGGCTTTACAGCAGATTCATGGGCTTAGGAGACTGAACAGGAGCAGACCCATTGGCTTCTATAGGACAGTTTTCTAGGCATGATCTGTGACTTGGGAATAAGTCACTGTGCAATGGATACCACCGTTTTCACCAATGTTAGTGTTCATCATTTACCAGATTCAAAATCACCTCTGAAACAGATGTGAACCTGGCTTTATCACAGATTTCACTCCAAACAAACTTTTCCTGCCGATATTTTATTTTCCAATTTAAGTCAATGTAAAAACTTGCAGTAAATCCACTAGAAGTGGATTCAGATGGGTTTTTTAAATGCTTATTTTGCTGCAGTATTTGTGAACCAAAACCAGGAATGAAGCCTACAAAGATGAAGTAGAAGCCTTTCCATTAGGGCGCGTTTACACGGCATAGGACAAATACCGGCTGGTTGCTGGCCGGTATTTGTCCTGTTTTGCGCCCGTCCCCACGGCCGCGGGGGGGGACAGCTTTTCTCCGCGATGAGCGGAGAAGAGCCCTCCCATTGAGAAGCACATATTCAGTCCGAAAACCGGACGGGAGATGGTGCTTGCTCGAATTTTTGCTGCCGAACCGCCAGCGGCAAAACCGCCGGGCGGTAAACCCGTTCTGTGGGGACTGCTGCACAGGTTTTCCATAGCGCACAATTGTGCTCATTTTCGGACGGTTTTTCAGGCGGTCTGAAAAACCACAAAGCGGCTGAAAAACCGGCCGAAAACCCTTGCCGTGGGGACATGCCCTTATACTCACTCCGTAGGTTTCATTCTTAGTTTTGGTTTACAAATACTGCAGCACAATATGCACCAAACTCAAATTTGGGCTGTGAACATAGTAATTGATATGTAAACTCAAACTATGTCCCATAAAATACAAATTCTTCTGCGTAAAACAAGTCCTCATACAACTGGATCATTGAAAAACAAACGGTTCAAATGTAGGGAGGCAAAAACTAAAAAAAATTAGCTGGTTATTAAGGTCTTTTCAGGCTTGTGCTTAAAGGGGTTTTGCCACAAAGTGAGTTCCGTTCCTCCTTATCAGCTCAGGGGAGAATATAAACAAATCATGCTGAGTCATGAACGCTGCAGGGGAGAGAGGGAGGAAGAAGGGAGCGTCTCAAAAGTTTACTCAAATAGTAACATAATAGTTACTAGTTAATAGTAACATAGTTAATAGTAACATAATAGTAACCTTCAACTCTCTTCTCCGTCCACCAGCACCTCCTCCCCCATCCCTCCTTTCAGCAGACAACTTCGCCATTCACTTCCTTCAGAAGATCAACCACATCAGAGAAAGCTTCAGCAGTCCCCACCACCCTCCCTTACCCTTGCAAACTGCTCTTCCCCCTTAACTTGCTTCCCCACGGTCACTCATGACAAGCTCTCCTCTTTACTGTCCAGATCCAACCTCACTACCTGTATACTTGATGCACTGCCATCCCACCTCATCCCTGACCTCAGTGCTTCTATCATCCCAGCCCTCACCCATCACTTCCACCTATCACTCACCCCTGGCATCTGCCCTTCCGCCTTTAAACATGCTATTATCACTCCAATCCTTAAAAAAACAACCCTTGACCACGCCTCTCTGTCCAATTAGCGCCCCATCTCACTGCTCTCGTTTGCTTCCAAACTCCTCGAGCAGCACGTCTATCTTCAGCTGTCCTCCCACCTCTCCTCCAACTCTCTTCTTGACCCCCGACAATCTGGTTTCTGACCCCACCACTCTACCGAAACCGCCCTAACCAAGGTCAACAATGATCTAGTAACTGCTAAAGCCTCATGCCACTACTCTGTGCTCCTCCTCTTAGACCTGTCCTCTGCCTTTGACACTGTGACCATTCCCTCCTGCTACAAATCCTCTCCTCCCTCGGCATCACGGAATTGGCTCTTTCCTGGATCTCCTCATACCTCACTGATCGGACTTTCAGCGTCTCTCAATCTCGCGCAACCTCCTCCCCCCGGCCTCTCTCTGTTGGTGTCCCCCAGGGGTCAGTCCTGGGTCCCTTACTCTTCTCTCTTTACACTCTTGGCCTCGGTCAGCTCATAGCATCACACGGCTTTCATTACCACCTGTATGCTGACGATACGCAACTCTACATCTCCGGCCCAGACATTAACGCTCTACTGTCGCAGATCCCAGACTGCCTATCATCCATATCCTCCTTCTCATCACGTCTCCTAAAACTAAATGTGGAGAAAACAGAACTCATCTTTCCACCGTCCAACTCTACCCCTGCCCCTGATCTCTCTATCTCAGTCAACGGCTCTATACTCTCACCTGCTCCGCAAGTCCGCTGCCTTGGGGTAATCCTAGACTCCGCTCTCTCTTTCAAACCACACATCCAAACCCTCACCTCTGCCTGCCGCCTCCACCTGAAAAACCATCTCTCACATCCGCTCATTCCTCAACTATGACACTACAAAAATGCTGGTCCATGTCCTTGTCATCTCCCGCCTAGACTACTGCAACATCCTTCTCTGTGGCCTCCCAGCTAGCACCCTCGCTCCCCTCCAATTCATCCTTAACTCTGCTGCCCGTCCTATCCACCTCTATCCTCGCTACTCCTCTGCCTCTCCGCCAATCCCTTCACTGAATTCCCATTGCCCAGCGAATTCACTTCAAGCTACTGATGATGACCTACAAGGCTCTCCATGACCTCTCCCCTCCATAGATCTCTGCCCTAATTTCCAAATATCTCCCCTCACGCAATCTCTGCTCCTCTCAGGACCTTCTCCTCTGCTCTCCCCTTATCAGCTCCTCACATATCTGTCTCCAAGACTTCTCCCGTGCTTCACCCACACTCTGGAACTCACTGCCCCAACACATCAGACTCTCCTCCACTTTCACCAGCTTCAAAAGCAACCTGAAAACCCATCTCTTCAGGCTTGCCTCTAACCTACACTGACTTTGCTGTCACTACTTCCTCCACAAACATGTCTGCCCCTCACCTCCTGTCTCTTTCCCCCTCCTCGTAGATTGTAAGCCCTCGTGGGTAGGGTCCTCTCTCCCTCTGTCGTGCCAATTGTCATTAATCACTTATCATTGTACTCATTTGACTTACGTTATGTATGTAACCCCCTCGAATGTACATCGCCCTGGAATCAATGGCGCTTTAAAATACTTAATAATAATAACAACAACAACAACAACATTACAACAGTGGATTCTCTATACAGCAGACAGTCATACACTGCACTTTCTACCCAGCCCCTTGAAAGCTCCTTCATGTTCTCTGTCATCAGATAAGAAGTGCAAACACGCAAGCGGGGCCAGATCAGCTCCTGGTCGTGTCTAATGTAAACTTTCAGGTAACTAAGGTGGACTGAGCAATGCTGTAACTCTCACAGGCTTCACTTTTTGTAATCACATATTTAGAAAAGTGATTAAATACCCATTTTGGAGGATCCCATGTCAACATTACATCGTGGCAAAACCCCTTTAAGGGATTCATGTAAACTGGATCCAAAAAAGAAGTAGTAGTAGTAGTAGATTAGCAACTGGAATTTCTGAAAATGAAAATCCCTTCCATCCATCTGAATGGGGAAGCTTCTACATGAATTCTTGCAAGACCTATTCAGAGGACTACGAGAGTCATTACATTTTTGCAATAAATCTGCAGTGTGTGAAATTACACTAAATCTTAGGGGGGAGTGGCTGCCATCACTTGGGTTTTTGCACTCCGCCCACCTGCAAAAGTTTTTAAATCAATGCAGAGTACCTTGTAGCTGGTATCTACTCTCCCTGAAATATGGAGGTCTGAATAGGCACCAAGAGAGGTAACATATAGTGTAGGTTCCCACCTGTATTGAGGTCACCTTGTCGATTGGTAAATGTGAACTAAGAACCTCAAATTTTTCATGTATTCAAAGTAGCAGAAATGCTTTTCCAAAAATTCCTATGTTCTTTTTGATTGTTTTTTAGTGCTAGTAGTGTGCTGCTGATATTGCTTAGGTCTTAGTTAGGTCTTCCTCCCTTACTGCCTTATGCATTCAAAAACTGCATAATGTGAGTTGGGTTTAAAACGAGACAAAAGCCAATATCTGATAAATAACAGGATGTAATCTGTTTTAACTGAACAAATAATGCAGTGGCAGTGGCCCTCTAGACTATTGGAAGTTGAATGGGCAGTGTCTGTCTTGTCTGTTTAGTACATAGTGACTACATTCTGCTCTAAAGGGAGACATACATAAACATGACTGTGTTAATCTGTCTCCTAGAGAACAACACACATGCAGGAAATCCACTATTCACTTCCTTCCCTGCATCTACACACTTTAGGGTATCTTACAATCTACTATGACATTTTATAGGTTGCAGTAGCTTGCCTTTCACTCATAGGCACTTCATACAGTCAAAACCTACCAAATTTGTACTTGTCCTAAAAGACTGGATCAAGTGTACCAGTGTGGAAAGCTTGCTATGTATCCCTAACCACAAAGACAACAGGAACACACAACATCACTTACATATTTTGCTGATCCTTTCCAGCCCACTTACTTAAATAGGGGGTGACCGGAGTGATTTTAGGAGTATAATTGTGAAAAACTGCATAAGAAGGTCATTGTACAACGTGCATGTTCATGCTCCACTGAAATATAAGTACATTTTAATCTTGTTAACAATTTTAAAATACTTTAGGTCTTCTCAGATTATTTCCTGAATGTATGTAATTGAAGAGTATCTTCTGTAGAATACAATAGGTGTTTAATCCACATTCCCATTTAAAAGTGAAAAAGATATACTGGGCTGGTGAACCGCTACTGGTAAAAATGTAGCCCTAAGCTAGTAGACAGAATGGATATCATAGTGCTGTGAGGGTCAATGGTCCGAGTAGCTCTCATAGTCACATTTTTTGAATTAGGTGAGGCGATTGATCCTTGATTTGAGAGAGTTATGCTAGTGTGTGTGGATTTGGCCTAGATAGCTTAATACAGAGCCCCCAATAATCCTCCATATGTACCATCAGCACACAAACATGCTTTGTCTCTGGCTAATACTTCAGAAAGTAATACAGGCAATCCACAACTTATATCGTTTCGACTTACATCCGTCCCCTAGTTACAAACGGAGACTTTTGGGGCATGGCTGGGCGTGCTGACATCACACACGGAGTCATGCCCCATAATAACCAAGTGCCAGCATGCCATAGCAGCACATGAGATACAGAAATTGAGGTAAAATCTTCTCAACAGGGGCACAAATAGCAAAACAAATGTAAAAACTGTTCCCTGCACTATCCAACACAAAAAAACACATTTTGATGGAGTTAAATTTAATAAATATACCTGTTCCGACTTACATACAAATTCAACTTAAGAACAAACCCGTCTGTAACCCGGGGACTGCCTGTATTCATCTTTTTTCACAGCTGCATTCAACTGTGATGGCAATGCTATGGTGGGCAGTGTATGGCTAGCACTGTTATGGTGGGCACAGTATGGCTAGCACTGCTATGGTGGGTATAGTATAACTGGCAGTATATGGCATTTTAAAGGGATTTTGCCACAAAGGCATTTCATGCATGGTCTGTCCTGTTTCAGCTTGCGGCACATCATGTTACCCAGCAGGCTGACATTACCATGTCTATCCCCACAGTGTGCTCATTCTAGTCAAACAAAGGTCTGTTGATATATAGACCTGCGAGTAGCTACAATGTAGCTGAGTAGTTAGCACTTCTGCTTTTTAGTACAGGGGTCCTGGGATCAAATCTCTGCAGAAGCCGAACATGTGGATTTGTTTTTTGTCTCAATGAACATACTTTATTAAGGTTTCTTTTTTCTTTTTATTTATTTTCACTGTTTGACTAGATACTAAGGAGTACAGAGGACAGGAATAGAATGACAGCACTGTTCATGCAGTGAGTGTGTGTGATTACTAGGCAGGGAAGAGACTGACCATAGCTGCCTGAGGTAATATCTGAGTATGTGCAGAAAAAACGGAAGAGTTTGCGTCACTGGCCATATCCCCTAGAGACGAGCTGTACACTATGCATCATTAAGGAAGCGCCTAAAAAAATGGTACAGAATTTTTAATAATGACGAATGGTGAAAATGTTTATTTTTAATTTGCAAGCTTCACACGTCAATTTTACTTTGTGGCAAAACCCCTTTAAGCAATCTAAATAAACAATCCAGTAAAACTGTTTTTGTATTAGCTCTGGATTTCTTCCTCAGAGGAGTATTCATTTCTGAAACAATCATGGCAGATCCACAAGATCTACCATAAAAATGACCGATAGGTTCCTGACTCCAGGGATGAGGCCGTATGTGTGTTGTCTCTCTAGTTATAGTTGTGAAACAGCCACTTCTGTAACCCCCAAAAACTGCAGTGAAAATAGGCACCTCATATTCTCTTTCTGGGAGTACCGAGGACCCCCCCATTTTGATCTCTGACAGTCCTTAAACCAGAACATCTCAGTCATTTTGGGAATGGACCGTTAAGATTTACTGCGGCCCCAGGGGGAGGTACAATATAAAAAATGTGGCCCTAGGCCAGAAAATGCTGCACACCCTTGGCTTAATAAAAATGCAAAGTATTTTCTAGAACTTTAATAGGGATAGGCCATAAATAACAAATAACTGGAAAACCCTGTAAAAAAGGGCAGAGGCTACTTGGTAAATTTTCATAGTGCCATTGCTTCATACCTATGAGGTGTGGCATATTGTGCCCACAAGTAGATCAACCTGAAAGAGGTGGCATGCTCACCAAATATTCAATATGCATTGAGCTTGCCAGACATTAATGCACAACACTCTCTAGACTAATCACACAACAAGGCCTGTATCGTTGTTCACCACCATGAATAGTCTACATACTTTGCACAGTACATGTTCTAACCCCATGTAAATATTCTTCCTCTATAATCTCACATGTGATAGGAAAAGAAGTAGAAAAAGTGAATTAAATCCATTTCTCTACTGCTCCACTATCCTTTTGTCTACATTAGTAAAGCTCCTTTAAAAATACATTGTAATTTAAAGGGGTTGTTTATCTCAAAAGTTTCATAGGATGCATGAATGAAATAATGCTGCTTTGCTCTGTCACTTCCTGGTCAAGCTGTCTGTAATTAGCATATGAGCTCCGTGTATTCAGACTTCTCTGTTTAAGTCTAGATTAAATAAATTACCTTCTCTGAGGTCTGGAGAAGCTTCTGAGCTAATGTAAACAGTAGAGTAATTACTGTCTTTTGTCTGAAAGATCACATAACACACAAGCTTTCTCACTGCTGGCCACAACCTGTGTGATGACCTCACTCCCTGCTATCAGATAGAACATACAGCAGGGGAGAAGGAGTACACAGGTCGGTCACTTGGGAAACTAGAAAGCCCTCAGAAGATAAAATCATTTGTAGCTCCTTAACAACAAAAAAAGATGAACAATGCAATATATTTGGAAAACGTCTTCATTTAGTGTTCCCTACATTTTGAAAGCTATTCTTTGTAGTGAGACAACCCCTGTAAAGTATTTAAAAATTCTAAAAAGAAATAACTTTATGTCTTCACATAGAAGAGACATTCCTACAAGACCTTAGAACAAGATTTCAGCTATACCTAATTTATTTGTTAGACTTCCTAAGCAAATATAATTACTTCAAATGCCCTAAACTTAGATATTATGGAGCTCAGCTTCTCTCACTCTATCATATCCTGCACTTTATATATATTAAAAACACACACACAACACACACTACACACACACACAACACATACAGTTAAGCTGGTTTGATATAGGAGATAAAGAACAAGCCAGAACCAAGAGAAGAGTCACAAGGGTGGCTCCTCACCGGCTTCTCCCCACCTAGCCCAGTTATATTGACAGGTCTTTCCCTATACACAAATAGGAAAAGACCCGTCAATTAAGATTAGCAGGGGAGGGGGAGAGAAGCCAGCAGTCAATTCCGGCCCTTTGACCTTCTTTCCCATTCCTTACACTTATACAAGTTTTCTCAGTAACACTGCAAATAATTATTGTTAAATAAGCTGGTCTAACAAGGATCTAGCTTTAGGTTCAAGGCAGCACTTAAACTAGGATATATCAGGCAGATCAAGGAGCTTTTGCTAACACTCTAATCATATCCTGATTTTTGCATATATTTTTTTTTTCCGGAAATCCTATATCAATTAACAGTGACACACACACACTCAAACACAAAATTAAGGGATTTTGACTTTGTGAGTAAGAAAATCATACAAGATGAAGACACGTGCTCCTTTCACCGGCTTCAAAACGCAACCTAAAACCCATTATCTCAGGCTTTCGCCTATACCATGCAAGACTCAATTAAATTCGATCACGAGACACCTCCAGCAGACATGCTCGGCCCTTCTACTCTTCCTTCCTTCTTTCCCTCACTTGTTATATTCGTAAACACCCATCCATGGTAAATCCAAAGCTTTTACGGGAGTCCCTCTTTGTCATGCCTTAAAAGGTCATATCCTTATCACTAAAGTAGCTCGTTTTGAAACTATATCGTTAATGTTATGTAATTCGCTCCTCAGAATGTAACAGGCTGGATCACATGGCTAGCTAAAAAAAAATAGGATATTGACTTATTAATAATAATAATAACTAAACGAGACCATGTCTTAACTTTAGAATGCACATGTCCATCTGTTCAATGTTTTAGTACTTTCTGTACAACTTGCTGATCTCTAAGTGGCCACGGCGCTTAGAATGCTATCAGGAGGTTGCAACAGAGATACAGAGAGACTGGAAGAGTCACAGAACGGTAAAGAAGTGGACGTCCTTTAGCTACATCATACACTGATGACCACCTCATTGTAAACAATGCCCTGTGGAACTGGATGATGAATGCCACACAACTCCAGGCACGTCTAAGGGATGTCAGAGGCAACCATGTGTTACGTCAGACCAAATGTAACCGTTTACATCAGTGTGGTCAGCGTGCTAGATGACCTGACCTCACCACCAGGCACAGGCAGAGCTTCGCGGTTAGCCTCTGACTCTGCCGGCAGCTGCACACACTTAATGCAGCTGCCGGTACAGGGAGGAGGTAGGACAGATCGCTCCCCGCCTGCATGTATCGGCGCTCAGTCAGAGCGCCGATACATACGCAGCAGCGTCGCAGGGGGCGCACGGCTTTCACCGTGTGTCGCCCCCTGTGATGCTCAGTCTCGGCTCCTTTGTGTCCCAGGAGCTGAGTGTAAGCGGCTCCCGGGACCTGGACACGTTGCGGGATCCTGGAAAGGTAAGTACATTTTTATTATTTTAAAATCCTTAGCTACAGGGGACAATAGCTACAGGGGGCAATTGGCTACAAGGGGCAACTATCATGGCTGTTGGGGCTATTATCTGGTTACAGGGGGGTATTACATGGCTACAGGGGCAACTATCATGGCTGCAGAGGCAACTGTCTAGTTACGGGTGGGTATTGCATGGCTACAGGGGGCAGTTATCTGGTGAAGCATTGTGGCGCTTTATTTTACAGGGGTGGATGGGGGGGGGGGGGGGATTTCGTCACCTCGCCCTGAGTGCAATTTAGTCTAGGAACGGCCCTGGGTACAGGCATCATAATCTTGCATGGGATAGAGAGCATCTAAACTGGACAAGGGACCAGTGGTCCTCAGTGCTGTACGGTGATGAACGTTGATTCACTCTGAGCAGAAATGATGATGGAGACATCATGTATGTATGAGCCAGGTCAGGTACCCTTGCTGGTCGTCTAGAACGCAGACCAAGCTGATGTAAAAGGTTACGAATACAAATAGTCAAATACTGCAGTCGATATGTGAAGAGAAGTTTAAAAGGGACATTACCATCAACATTTATTTGTCATGCTCCCTTTAAATAATGCAGGTTTTATCCAATGCAGCTTTACAATAGCCTTGGTCAACCTATTTTCAATAAGCCACACTGAGGATTACTGGCTGGGAACAGCTATTCCATCACTGACTCTGCTTGCTTTTTTTACAATGAAGTCCTGCAGGTAAGGACAGTAATGATCCATTACCAAACCGGATCCTACCAGAGTGTGCTCTGTATACTGGGCATCACGAGGGAGAATGTGTTGGTATAAACACAGGTGAACAGCGAGAATGCCAAGATACTAGGAAAACACAAAGGAAGTGTTCTTTCCAATAACAAGGTGACCTATTAATGTTATACTAACATTAACTGATGTAGAAGATTATTTTTTACTTTATGCCTACAAATAGGGTATAATGTATGTATTGTAGTATAGAAGGAAAATCAAAGGGGGGGGATGCAATTAAACTATATTTTTACCTTTTTTCTGCGGCTTAACTTTGCCCACAGGGAAATAGTGGAAGGCTCTTTCCTGTTCCAGCATAATTGTTGCCTTAAAGGGGTTGTCTCACTACATTGATTCATCTTACCTCAGTCCTGTTTTCTTGGTTTCAATTTGAATTCAGGGGCATCTGGCTTTCACTAGACTGCAGTAGAAGCCAGGTCTGTAGCTATAGCAACCAGTGCTAGCAGCCTATCAGGATAGATCAAACAGGTCTGTAGCTATAGTGACCTGAGGAGCGGATGCAGCCCATACAAGAGGGGATATCTCAGAATAAGTAGGACACTGTTAATGGACATATATAGACTTGTTTTTGCAAGATCCTTAACATAAAAAGCAATCTTTATAGTGAGACAACCACTTTAATGTTGAAACCACAAGTTGTCTAAAATATATTTGCAAGCATAAATATTACCCTTTACTGGAAATCGAGGGCCTAGCCTAAATCCTTATAAGTCTAATGACACCATAAAGGGGTACTCCAATCTCAGACATTTATGGAATATCCAGTCAAAGTGCCAAAAAGCTCTGAGATGGGAACACACTTTTAAAGAGCCAACCTATTACGACTGAGGCAAAAGTGGCTCCTCAAGAAGGATGTATACCCAATATCTTAGGAGATGCGAGAGTGATCTAAGTATCGGTCTTACTACTGAACCAACCAAAGTTTTTGAGGTTTCCTCATAAAGCATCTATCAACAACAAAATACAGGTTCATCTACTTTGTGCTGGCAGAATGCCATCTAGCCAACCTGGGAAAAGGAAACCTGCTTCAACGCAAGATAGATGAGCCAGATCTGGGTCAGAAAGTATCCGACATCTTCATAATGGATCCCTTACAAATGAAAGCTATGACACTAGAGAGAACATTTCACTAGGATATGTCAAAGTCTGATAGATGTGGGAACCACCTCATTAGGGTAGGTCTACACAGCACAGAAATACCGTCAGATTTAGTAAAAGAAAAAAAAAAAAAAAAAAAAAAAAGATTAAAAAAATCTGATGGTACACTGTGCTGCATAGACAGCAATAAAAATCCGTGCGGTAGTCTACACAGCCTGGATTTTTTACCATGACATTTAAAATCCGGCGGAATATGCAACATGTATTTTACATTGAAACCAATGTAATTACACAGGAACATTGTTAGATACGTTTTTGAGTCCATTTTTGGGTAAGAAAAACTTACCCAGACCTGTATCTATAAAATGCCGTGTGAACATCCCCCACGGCACCGGTTTGCGGCCGGTTTTTCAGAAGGTTTGCAGTTTTGCAAACCGTCTGTAAAACCGGCCGCAAAGTTTTACAAACCACCGGCTGCCCAAAAAACATTGTACATGTTCATTCTTCCGTCCGGTTTTCGGACGGAATATAAACATGTGAATGTGAAGGGGGAGGGATTTCTCCACTCATTGCGGAGAAAAGCCGCCCCCCTGCGACCGTGTGCACGGCACACAAACCAGACAAATACCGGTCAGATAAACTGACCGGTATTTGTCCTGCTTTAACTCTGAAAAGAAGCAAAATCATAACAGCAATGTATTCAATCACAATCTTTATATACCTTAGTCTAAGGGCCACATGTATGAAAACTGTCTAGGTCTAAAACTCACTTTGTTGCCCATAGCAACCAGAGTGCCCCTCTCATTTTTTCATAGCACTATATGAAATGAAAGCGGAGCTCTGATTGGTTGCTATGGACAACAAAGAGTTTTAGACTTAGGCAATTTTCATACATGTGGCCCTAAATGTTTAAAGCTAAATCAATAAAATAGGACTACCCCTTGAACACTTAGAAAAAATTGTGTTTTATTACTAAAATTCAAAGTCGATATGAAGTCATCTTCCATATACTATAACCTCACTAAGTTCTACACACTTTCCTTTGTCACACCTATGTAGTCATATAAAAAAAAAAAAAAAAAGTCAAAATTGCCTACACCACTCCCTTTTATTCACCCTGCACCTACACACTCCAATACTGTCTGCGCTGATTGGACAATGTCAGAATGTTTAAGGACACATCCCTAAATGGCAGCACCCAGTTGTAAATTTATTCAGAGGAATGGTGAAATGTAGAGTTCTAAGAAAATGATTTCCAAAATTGTGAATTCATGGAGGATACATTTATCAGAATAGACATGTCAGGAATGGCCACAGATCCTCTTTTAAGCTACATCTACACGGCACTGGTTTATAGTCGGATTTTATGCAGATTTAGTATTTAAAATCCACACAAAAAAAAATTTAAAAAAAATCAGACTGTAAATCATCCCCATAGACCGCAATAGAAAATCTAAGCTGTAGTCTACATAGCTTGGATTTTGAGGTCAAATTCCAAATCCGATAAAAAAAATAAAAATAAAAAAATAAAAACACCTTAGAATATGTTCTATAATCCTCCAAAGAATGGCAGACTATAGTACTGTTCAATGTAATGAGCCAGCCGAAATCCGACCACAAAAAATGCAGAAAAAAATAAGAACAATTGTAATATTCTGTTCTATAACAGAATCAGAATGTATTTTTCTTTTGCTGTGTGGACGACTTAAAAGCAGAGTTGCATTGATTTATCATGCCATAGAGTTAGGGGAGGCAACCGGCCTTCTAAATTTGATCAGGAACTAATGACTCATAAGGTATAAAACTATACTCTGTATAAGTAGAGGTTTCTACAGTCTCAAGAGAAAATACAATGAGGGTGTTGCCTAATGATACCTATTACACAATTCAGTAATTTCCCAATTGACTACAATTGAAAAGGGGGCAGTTCGAGAATTATTCTTGGTTGATCCTGATTTTGATCTTCTCTAATGTCTATTTGGACTGCCCAACATCCTCCCCAAGATTGTTCCTTAGGGGTGGACAAAGTTTATACCAATTAAAATTGAAATACCCACTCATACAAGCTAAATGTGCATTTTACTCATTGGAGCGGACGGCCAACATAACATCTAATACTCACAATTAAAGGGGTTTTGCCACGATCTCATTTCCTACCTCCTGCAGCCAGCTCTTCAGCTCTGTGTGCTCAGAAGGGGGCGTGTGATTTGTTTGAATTTAATATCATGTGACCCAGCAGGATGACATCACCAGGCCTTTCCTCTCTTTAGTCAAAGAAAGGTCTGTTTATGTGTAGAATTGTAAGTAGCTACATTGTAGAAGTAAAACTTTTGCCTCCAGGCACAAGGGTCCTCTGTTCACATCCCTGCAGGAACCAAACTTGTGGATTTTATTTCTCTTTATCAATGCACAGACCTCATTGAGGTTTCTTTTTTATTTATTTTCACCGGTTGACTAATTACTAAGGAGTACAGAGGACAGGAGTAGAGTGACAGCACCTGGGGTTTGAACACTCAGTAGCTTCCTGGGAGGAGAGGTGATGTCTGAACATGTGCGACCAGGACTGAGAAGCTCTCAGCCCTGGTCGTATCCCCTGGAGACGAGTAAGTAAACAATGGATCACTAAAGGAGCAGCTGAGACAAAAACGGTCCAGAATTTTTAATAATGATGAATGGTGAAAATGTTTATCATTTAATTTACAAACTTCCCACGTCAATTTTACTTTGTGGCAAAACCCCTTTAATATAATCACTTTCTATTCTGTATGGAAACATTTTCCCCCCAAAAGAAAAACAAACAAACTGAATTTCACAAAACTGACTCCTACAAAATGACAAACATTCATGTTCAGATGAGTGAACTTCCTACACAAATGGTGGCGGTATCTCTACATGTAATTGCCAACTCACAGGCCTGGAGGTACAATAATAAAATGCCATGCAGGAACATGCCCATAACACTGCAGTCTTTTATTAACCACACACCAAACATTTCAGATTGTGACAGGCTCTAAACTATAATGAAATGATACCTTTCTGAATGCAGGCGAAATTATCACAGATTTATACCAATCTGCTAAAGAATAGAAAAAAAAAAAAAACAAAAAAAAAAAAACACAACTCAGTAGGAGAACACAAATCTAGAAATTCAGATTATTCTAGGCCACATAGAACAAATATTACTACACAGACTCTTGTATGGGTATGTTCACACGGATTATTTTGGTGCGCATTTCGACGCGTATTGCGCATTATACATGGCGAAATGCGCACCACAATTACAGTAATCTGTAGCTTTCATAGAGAGCTATGGATTACGTGTCGTCCCCCACCCCCCCCCCCCCGTACGTACAATACGATCGTATTGCACGCCCGGGGAGAGAATTGACATGTCAATTGTTCACGGCGATTAGCACCCGGCGTATTGCAGCGTGTTCTATACAAGCCGCAATTCACCGTGTGAACATACCCAAAATAAGAACCAGAATCTTGCCAAATATTAGTAAATGTTTGAGTCTATACACACTTCTATCAATGATGAGAAGAGGAGGATAGGCTACAAAGTCTAAGGCTATGTTCACACGGGTTAAATTGTGACGTATTTCGCGGCGTACTGCGCTCAAATACGAGCAAAATGCGCCCTGGTCATTACGATGATCCACAGTTCCCATAGAGAACTATGGATTACGCCTCCTCTCCCCGCTCGTACAATAGGACGCGCGGGGAGATAAGTGACATGTCAATTACTAGCGGCGAATACGCAGCGCTAGTAATGATAGTCTATGGAGCCAGCGAGCTCCCGGAATCCTGTCGTAATTGCAGAGCGTACTTACGGCACGCAATTATGCCGTGTGAACTTAGCCTGACCTGGCAGAATCAAGCAGTGTTTGTTTAAGGGACTCTACCATCCCATTTTTTTTTACATATTGTCAAGCAATCTTTGGCTTTTAAAAAAAAAAAAAAAAAAAAAAAAAAAGTCTTTTTTTTTTTTTAAAAGCCAAAGTCTTTTTTTTTTTTTTTAAAGTTCCCCTTTAGGCCATGTTCACACGGCTTAACTGCGGGACGTAATTACGCCCCGCAATTACGTCGTGTGGCCGGGGCGGGAGCGGGGGAGCGAGCGGGGGGCCGGCACTTCGCCAACACATTGACTTGCATTACCAGCGGTGCGTATACGCCGCTAGTAAATGACATGTCACTTATCTCCCCCCTCGGCGTATTCGCCGAGCAGGGAGAGGAGACGTAATCCATAGTTCTCTATGAGAACTGTGCAGTACCGTAATGACTGGGCCATTTTCAGCCCGTAATTTGCGCACACCGTTGCATAATTACGGACCGAAATACGGCCCATTTTAAGTCGTGTGAACATGGCCTTAATCAAGGTTTGTCTCTCCAACCCCGAGAAGTCTGATAGCATAATATCTATAAAGGAACAGACCAATGAAATATTTCCCAAAGACAATCGGTCTGTTCCGTATGCATATTGTGATTGAAGGAGTATTGAGGAAACTGATTTATAAACCATTTGTCTTTATACTAAATTGCCTTTTATCATGGTGCATACCTATTGTACAAAGTTTGACAGCATGGCAGTGAGGACTGCTCGACTGTTCTCTTCCAGGCCCACTAATGCCTAATTGTTATTATGAGACCTAAAAAATGTGAAGAAAGCTAAACGCCTTGGTGCAGAAAAACATTAACCCATTATCTTTTCATCTATTGCTCTCGTCATTGCCCTGAGTCTAATCTAAATACCGTATATGTATTTATCTATTTTTTTTTTTTTTTTATTACATACATTGCACAGATGATGGCCAGAAAATTCAATGGCAGTCCAGTAGTCACAGTGTGCCAACAACAAAAAGTAGTAGTGGCACAATGTAGTAATATGCCAGCAATATCACTTAAACGCTTATTTAAAAAAAAAAAGGCAAAGGGCCAGTTAGAGATATGTCAAAAACCATCAGAAATTCATTGCAACATCTTTTGCACAACAACATTTTATTGACAAAGTCACAGGAATGAAGCCGGCGGCTTAGGCTAAGTTTGCCATTAGCAACACAAGGCTGTGTCTACAGCACAATGTAATGTATCAGGAAAGCTCCCAGGACATATGACGAATGTAGCCACAGGTCCAAACTAAGGGGCTAAAACACGCGGTCACATGTGGCTCTTGAGGCTGTCATCTGCATCCTGCAGAGCACTAAAGCTTCTCAGACAGCCTCGGGGATGCCAGAGTCCTACTATAATGGTTGGTACCAGAGTTTACTCTGATTCCGACAATTTAACCCCTTAAATGCAAAGGTCAATAGAGTCTGTGACGTGAATGGGATTTGACAGAGGGAGCTCCATCGACACCCCACTGTACAATCATGAGGTGCTGATGATTGCAATGACCGCCAGTGGGTATCCAATCTAGGACATAGGCTTGACAGGATGACATAATACATATATTGCTGTACAGAACTGTACTACAGAAAAGTACTCTATAATAACAGCAATCAAGTGACGGCTCAGTCATGTTCATAGTTGAAACAGGTAAAAAAAAAAAAAAAAATTCCACTATCCTTTCCCCATCATCAATGCTTCTCATGCACCCCAAAAAAAAAAGTTCACAGATTTGGCATTGCAGCGATCTGGACATTAATTTTGTATCGAATTTGAAAGGAATGTGACTGGTCACCTTACATTTTTCTTATGTGCAGCCCATTTACCTGGCCGAGTTTAAGACCCCTGGTCTACATTGACCCAAGAGAAGCCAAAAAAGGTTCTTTTGGACCCTGTCAGAGAACACTCCCAAAGTATACGAGAAGCAAAAAGTAAATAGACAGGTCAGGCATTGACTACACAGGAAAAAAGCTGCATTGTGTGACTGAAGAAGACGAGGATATGTTGTATTTTGCAAAAATGTGCCCCATCAAAACACCAAGCATATGTATGAATCAGACGAGTGGTCATATCCACATACACCATAGAAAGAAGGTGCAAGAGGGTAAGGGCATGTCCCCACGGCACAGGTTTTCAGACGGATTTACAGCCGTTTTTCGATTTTGTAAGCCGTCTGTAAACCGGCTGTAACCTTTTACATGGCCCTAAATAGAAAACCTGTGCAGCAGTCCCCAGTGCACGGATTTTCCGCTGGATTTTTAGACCACTGGCAGTCCGAAAAACATAGAACAAATTCATTCTTCCGCTCGGTTTTCGGGCGGAACATGAACATGTCGGTGAGAAAGGGTAGGGCTTGAATCGGCAAACCGCACAGAACAACCGTTCCCCTTTGTGCCAAAAACAGACCAGATACCGGTCAGCATTAACCAACCGGTAAATTGTCTATGCCGTGTAAACGGCCCCTAAAGGTACATGTTAGTAGGGGTTTGATCACTGGTGTCCAAACAATCTTTCAGCAAGGTTGCATTAGGCTCGTTTCCCCGTGGTGCACATTCACAAGTAACTGATTCCAATAAATGACGCATTTGCAGCACAATCCAGTAATTAGTCACCATTCGCTCTGTACAAACTACTCTGATGACTCAATTAAGCTCCTAACGATAAGAGATTAAATCATTTCGGTCACTTATTTCTCTCTCAAAATAAGTCCATGAAATTTAAGACACACTTTTCATTATTAAAATCCATAATAAAAAAAGCTGCGGCATACTTATATTTCGAAGCTGTGGAATCGATCATTCAGCTCGTGACGTCTTGATATGTTCCATCAGGAATAGCGAAGAGACGCCTAACCGTGAGCGAGATGCACACGTGTATCTTTGTGGCACCACCATTTTTAGCTATATGTATTTTCTCTATGTATTCTTGTGGTTTTTAGTATATATTTTGGAATTAATAAAAGTTTGTGTTTATGTACTCTTGATATTTTGGTAGTATCTTTATATTGGTGTTGGTTAGCTTCAGACTATAAGTATACCACAGCCTTTTTCTATGGATTTTAAATATGAAAAATGTGTCCAAAGTTTTATGGACATAAATGAGAGATAAATAAAAGAAATGATTTAGTACTCTTATCGTTGTGTGCTGGTAACAGTGAGTCAAGAGGAGGCTCCATAGTTGACTATTGGCGGTTGGTAACACTTTGAAATACTTTGTAATCCAGTTGGATACATATACAAGTGGGACTCACGTAAACTCCTGTCTTGGAAAGTTGTAACGATTCTTTTAATGAATTTTATTTTTTTTTTACACAAAGGAAGGACCGCCCTCCTTAAGAAAACATGGACAAAATCCGAACAGAACAAGAAGTCACAGCCGGGTCCTGCTATTCTGCATTGACGAACGAGTGACTAGGGAAAATGATGTCATGCATAGTGCTGGGAGAGGCCTGGAAAGAGTTGCCAAGATCCCTGCATTTTACGGTGAACTCCCCAGCCTGGAGCAATTTCTTCCATTTACAGCCCTGCTTAACACAAGTAGTCAGACAAGATAGCCAGGAGAGGAGTGTGTAGCAATATAATGTGACCTAAAAATTGCAGAGGATCCACATCCCTCAGCTACTACACACTGAAAGGAGTGACCTGAAGGTTTCCGAATTATCTCTGCACTACAAAGAGCTAAATTTGGCACTAAAACAAAGGACACATAAGTATTCTTACTCTGTAAGTGTAAAGGTATGTTCACATGGCGTATTTGCACGCTGCAAAACACGTTCGTTGCATCATTGAAATTACGCATTTGCTGGCCCAGGGCATGTTGTGTCCAAGGCAGATATTGGCCTCCTATACTTAATTCCATGGTGCGTATTCACCTACAATAATTTACATTTCAATTCTTTTCAGGTGCGGCAAAAACTAAGAGTAAAATAAGCATCATGTGAATGATGGTGCGTATTTTACATTGTAGTCTATGAGGAGTGTTTAGAACATTGTTGTGGATGTGTTTCGGTACGGAATATGTGCCAGAATACGGCGTGTGAACATACTCTAACGGCATGTTAACATGACAAAGGACAGAATACTTGTCAGATTCTGAATCTCAAAACCGCATAGTCCGACGAGTATTTGAACAGTATTTTACACAAAAACCCAAGGCTTTTTAATTCAATGTTTGTTTTTTTGCCATGGTTTTAGGATTCAGTTTGTCGTTTTTGTATAATAGAGCACAATTGAGTTTTCCACACCAAAAAAACATGCACAAAGCTTTTTGGTCATTTTTCACGCTATCCCATTGACTTCATACTAAATTTTCCCCCGTTTTTCAAGTGAAATACAGCGGAAGATTGAACATGTTCTAGTTTTTTTTAAAAAAAACAACGGTTTTGAAAATTTACCTCAGAAAATCTGAGTTGTGTGGACTACAAAGCGGATTTTCAATTGAGGTCTATGGGGATAGTTTTACAGTCGGTTATTGACGGTTTTTAAAATCCGAAATCCAAGTGAATTTCTTACTGGATATGCTTGTTGTGTAGACGGACCCTAAGGCCTCGTTCACACGGCTTATTCTGCCGCGTATTGGCGCCGTACTGCGCGCCGGATTTGCGCTTCAGTACGGCGCCAATCCGCGGCAGCAATTACGGTAATCCACTGCTCTCATTGAGAACAGTGGATTCCGTCGCTCCTCCCCGCTCGGCGAATCCGCCGCGGGGGGAGAAAGTGACATGCACATTATTTACGGCGCGTACGCGCCGTAAACAATGCATTGTCTATGGGGCCGGTAGCGGCGCCCCCGCCCCCATCCCGCCCCTTATTCACGCCGGATTTGTGCGCTCA
Organism: Phyllomedusa bahiana; assembly: GCA_025379985.1. Classification (NCBI taxonomy): domain Eukaryota; kingdom Metazoa; phylum Chordata; class Amphibia; order Anura; family Hylidae; genus Phyllomedusa; species Phyllomedusa bahiana. The sequence continues at coordinate 21,657 of JAODAL010021697.1, forward strand.
ATACGGCGCACAAATCCGTCGGGAATAAGCCGGGTACATTCATGAGTGCCTCCACTGGGCATTGCTGTACACATAACATGTTGGAGCATACAGTTCCCTTGCAGTCATCTAAGGCCCAATTCATATCATGTTTCAGTCATACATCACAGGAATCTGTCAGGGAAATTTGAAAACGGTATCCCAATGTATAGCTGAAAAACAGTACAACACAGAGTTGTATTTTTACCACAGGGAACTCAAGCATTTAGGCTATGTTCACACGTCTTATTCACAGTGTAATTGCGGGATGGATTTCGCCCGCAATTACACCGTGTACTCCGGAGCGAGGGCAGGGCGGAGGGGGGCGGCAGCTCGCCAGCCCCATAGACCTTCATTATCAACGGCGCATATACCGCCCCGTGGAGACGGAATCCATAGTTCTCTATGAGAAATGTGGATTACCGTAATGACTGGGACGGATTTCACCCATAATTTGCGCAGTACGGCGCGAAATACGGGCTGAAATCTGTCACAAAATAAGCCGTGTGAACATAGCCTTACTAAACCTGACATGTAAGGACATGTTCACACAAGGCGGAGCGGAGGCAGTTTTTACATAGAACGTGTGTAGAATAAAATCTGCACCATACAACGGCTTTCAATGTGGATTCCCAGGAAGATTCTGCAGATTGCAGTTCATATGGCGCGGCTCATATTCTAAATCCATGCTGTGGAACAAAAACAAAAAAGAATAAGCATTCCTTCTTCAGTCAGATTGAGCGCAAAAGCTATATTGAAACTTCCCATCGAAGTCAATTATACCTGTGCAATGGTGACTACTGCGTGGGTTTTCCATAGAGGCCCGTGTAAAAAGTTTTCACCCGGTTTGCAGCCAATTTTCAAAACCGAAAACCGTCTGAAAAACTGGGTGAAAACCCGTGCTGTAGGGACAAGGCCTTAGGGTATGTTCACACGGCATCTTGCGGCGCGTGCCTGTGCGCGCCACAAGACGCCGGGTGTTTCAGAAGTATGCGCTGGCCAGCACATAGTTCTAAAGCGCTGGGGCTGGCAGTCCCATTCACCCAGACATGTCACTTCTTTCACCCGGCGCGCAATACACGCCGGGGAAGATGGAGGTTAATCATAGCTCTCTATGAGAGCTATGATTACCGTAGTTACAGGCCGTATTTTGGGGTGTATTGCAGCGGAATTACAGCCCAAAATACGGTCTGAAAGACGCTGTGTGAACATACCCTTAGAGCAGGCATCCTCAAACTACGGCATTTATATAATATATAACAGTGGGAATGATGGAAGTTGTAGTTTCCCAACAGCTGGAGGGCCGCTGTTTAAGGATGCCTGCCTTAGAGGAATATTGGGGATGGAATGGTTTAAACAGCAAAGCAAAAGGCTACAGAGCTCTTAATGGTTAGTTTGTCAGTAATAGACACAAAGAAGCGCCTGTGCTGCTGATAAGCAATAGCAGGGAGTTGACGTCCCCAACCCAGCCAGGGTTCCAGAGCAGAGAGATGGTTGGTAACCTAGAAAAACCTGTGTAACAAGCAGGACATAAGAACTGCTCTAGCTCTGAAGGGAAGTAAAATTAGAATGGCTATGTACAGTGGTCCCTCAACATACAATATTAATTGGTTCTGGGACAACCATTCTATGTTGAAATAATAACTCTATGGAAAATTGGTAATTGGTTGAGAGTTCAAATGTCACCAACATAATGCAAAATATAGATTAAATAAAATGATACAAATAACCAATAAAGATAAAGCAAGTTCTTACATATAAACAGCCAGAAGGAGTTGCTGCAAGATAGAAATCACTTTCTATTATGAGGACAGGAGCTTCTTTGGGTCATGTACTTTATACACAGTGTATCAGCAAAAAAGAAAATATTGGACACCCTCATTTGGTACCCAATGGAGACGCTCATCCGGGTACATGTAAGAGCAGTACAGGACATGTAGTACTGCACTATACTGTAAAGAGGCATTACTAGACCGCCAATGCACTTCACGAAAACAGGGGTTTTACAAATAAACATACAATGGTCTTTCCTGGGACCTTGTATGTTGAAAATATTTTATCCTGAGGCCATTGTAACTTAAAGGGTTTGTCTCGCTACAAGGAATGCTTTTTATGTTAAAGATCTTGCAAAAACAAGTCACTTTGCCATATATGTCCATTATCATTGTCCTACCTATTCTTAGATATCCCCTCTTGTATGGGCTGCATCAGCTCCTCAGGTAACTATAGCTACAGACCTGTTTACTCTCTCCTGATAGGCTGCCAGCACTGGTTGCTATAGCTACAGACCTTGGTTTCTACTGCAGCCTAGAAGAAGCCAGTCAACACGCCCCTGAATTCAAAATGAAACCAAGAAAACAGGATGGAGGTAAGATGAATCGATGTAGTGAGATAACCCCTTTAAGGGAGCACTGTACTTGATAAACGTCCTTATATACCTTTGCCTTCATTTTTAACGCTAATTAATAAAATGAGAATACTATTTTAAAGCCCCATTCACATCATGTTTCAGCCATAAGTCACAGGTAGATATCAGGTTACCTGCCTACATCTTATGACTGACACGTAAAGTGAATAGGGCATTAGATGATTGTGAATGAACTGTATGCACAAACCTGTTAGGTGTGGACCAGTATAGGGCAATGCAATTGTTACAGGCAACCCTTTGCTGATTGTGAACATAACCGTGAACTTGAGCAATGGTATACGCCATCCCTTTGCCCCTCTTATTTTTTTTACAACCTCTGTAGACCCAACCACCACACCCTTAATTGCTCCATGCCTTGTTTCACTGAAGTTAAACATAGCAATTACCATTAGGCCTCACCCCAAGCTCTAGTATTAGCAGAAAATGAACACACCTATATTCCACACAGGATACTGGGTGGAAATTAGCAAAAGTTTGTAAACCAATAGCAGAATGAATGGTGGGTGCTATCAACACCACCAGCATCACAGAGAATAGGGATATTCCTACATACAGACAATTGTCTGTCTCGTCTATAATGAGAAAATAAGAGGCCAGAAAAACCCAATTGTCCCACATCCTGGAATTTGAAGACCCAAGGATAGAAGTCCACATAATGAAAATAGCCTCCGAGTAGGAAACAAGCAGTGACATGTGCTCTTTCTTGGCGCATGGTTGTAGAATGGTCGGACTCTCACTGTTATGTTCTCCTTTACTGTAGCTACCAATGTAAATTTGAAAGTTGTATTAAATAACTTCCATTCATTTCCTTGTATAACACTGATGAGTACTTGTGTAATCTCTAAGGATTCTGCCCACTGGGGGTCTAACTGGGGACTGTACACATTCTCACATTATGGTGTTTTTCTGTAACATGGCTGGACCTTTTCAAAATTAGCACTTCTTATCCGTTCGTCTCACCCATACACTCTGATAGATTGTAAGCTCTCACGAGCAGGGTCCTCACACCTTGTGTCTCATCTGCAAGTTCTTTTAATGTGTAATGTCTGTACGTATACCCTCTAATTTTGTAAAGTGCTGCGGAATATGTTGACGCTATATAAATAAAGATTATTATTATGGGGGAGCAGGAAGGATCTGCAGTGTCTCATGCACTCACGTAAGCAAACATGACCTTACATAGTTGCCCAGTCATCCATGCAAGTCTAAGGCAATGTCTCCACTGCACACAATTTCAGCATTTTCCATTTTCTAAAACCGCAGAATTTTTTTTTTTAAAACAGATCCCATAGACTTTAATAATAGAAACGTTGTATAGTGTCCAAAGAACGCTGTTTTTCTGCTCGTTTTTGCTGCTGGTGGTTTTTTGTAACATTTTGCAAAAAATGACAGAGCAGGGCAGAAAATTTACTATTGAAGTCTATGTAAGGCCCCGTTCACACGATGGTTTTGGCTGCGGGTTTCGCTGCGGCCAAAACCTCGTAGAACCGCGGCGCAAACTCGCGTCTCCCGACGCGGGTTTGCAGCGCAGACGGTTGGAGTGGTCTCGCCGCGGGAGGGGCGTGGTTTGGGGCGTGGCTTGCGCCGAGGGTTTGCCCCCATGCAAATTAATAGCAGGGGGCAAACCGCGGCGCGAGCCGCGTCCCACCCGCGGCAGCACCGCGCGGCCGGCGCGCAGAGAACTTGTCAGGAGTTGACAGGAGAGTTCTTCACACGCGTGGGTTTTGCCGCGGCCCTGGAGCCGCGGCCAAACCCGCGGAGTGTGAATATTAACGCGGTTTTCCATAGGAAACCATGTTAATAAAGTAGACGCGATTTGGCCACGGTTTTGGCCGCGGAAACTGCGTCGGAACCCGCGGCCATAACTGCGGCCAAATCCGTCGTGTGAACGGGGCCTAAAACACCGGACGTTTTTTGGTGCGTTTTTGGACGGTTCTGCTGAAAAACAGGTATTTAACAAGGTATTTAAAAACTGCCCAACAAAAACTCTTTGGAAACACAGCAGCTTTGGACAAAAAAAAAAAAAAAAACCTGACGTTCAAAGCAGTTTTTAGGTTTTGGACGAGTTGTTTGTACTATGCTGTTTGGCCCCAGCTGAAAGCGGTTTCGCCAATAAGTAAAATTGACATGGGAAGCTTGCAAATGAAATAATAAACATTTTCACAATTCATTATTATTAAAAATTCTGCAAAGTTTTTGTTTTAGCTGCTCCTTTAGTGATCCATTGTTTACAGCTCGTCTCCAGGGGATACGACCGAGGCTGAGAGCTCCTCAGTACTGGTCACACATGCTCAGACATCACCTCTCTTCTCAGGCAGCTACTGAGTGTTCAAACCCCAGGTGCTGTCATTCTACTCCTGTCCTCTGGACTCCTTATACTCCTTAGTAATTAGTCAAATAGTTCAATAAATAAAAAAATAAACCTCATTCCGTTTTGTGAATTGATAAAGAGAAAAAATACAAAACAAAACACAGGTTTAGTTCCTGCAGGGATTTGAACCTAAGACCCTTGTGCCTGGAGGCAAAAACTTTACCTCTCAGCTACTCACAATGCTTTACATAAACAGACCTTTCTTTGACTACAGAAAGGAAAGGCATGGCAATGCCATCCTGCTGGGTCATACGATATGCAGTTCAAATAAATCACACACGCCTCCTTCTGAGCACACAGAGCTGAAGAGCTGGATGCAGGAGGTATGAAATGAGATTGTGGCAAAACCCTTTTAAGGTTCCCACGGCACTGACAAGATACCGGTCGGATTTTCTGACCGGTATTTTGTCTATTTTTGGAACCTATGGGGGCGGCTTTTGTCTACAGTTTGCGGATTAAAGCCATCCTCTTTCACATTCACATGTTCTGCCTGTATCCCGGGCAGAAGAATGAACATGTTCTACATTTTTCGGACCACTGGCGGTGTGAAAAAACAGTCTGGCAGAAAATCCGTTCAGTGGGGAAGGCTGCACGGATTTTCTATTAAAATGTATGGGGGAGTGTTGCATGTTGGTTTTCAGACGGTTTCTAAAACCACAATCCATCTGACAAAATGACTCCGGAAAGCATAACTTACCATTTAATTAGATATGTGTGATGCTTCCATACGTATGTTTTGTCCAATTGTGCTTATAGACAGGAATGCTAATATAAGGTAAATAATCTTCACTACCTCCAAAGGCAGCACAGAGACATTTAAGAGAGGGTGCAGAGAAGAGCAACCAAATTAGTTAAAGGAATGGGTGAATTGCAGTATCAAATTTGGGATTATTCAGCTTGTAAAAAAAAAAAAAAAAAAAAAGACTTTACGGGTGATTAACGGGTTATTAACCTTGTACAAATATGTGAAAGAACAGTTCACAGATCTCCCAAGGATCTTTTTACACCTAAGCCTGTAACAATGACAAGGAGGCATCATCTCTGCCTACAGGAAAGGTTTCACCATCATCACTGACAGGGATTCTTTACTGTAAGTGCGGTGAGACTATGGAACTTATTGCCACAAGAGCCTGTGATAGTGGATTCATTGACCAAGTTCAAGAGGGGCTTGGATACCGGTCTTGAAAAATGTAATATTACAGGTTATGGGTACTAGATTATGGAGATAGGATGTTCATAAAGGAATCTATTTTGATACTCTATTGTTATATTAGATTGGGAAGGAATTTTTCCTATTGTACAGGTCAACCGGTATCCATCTTGCTCTGGATCAACACAGTAGACGTTATAGGTTGGATCCCACTGACCCGTATCTCTTTCCAACCTAATCTACTATGTTACTTTCGATTTGCCAGTCTTTAGACAAAGTATGTAATTTATTTTTCATTTATTTTAGCATAACATGGCGACTTTTAGAATATGTAATCCTAAAAATACTTTCTGGATGGTTCCCTGAAAACAGTCACTGTAAATAAATGCTGCTTGTGGCAAGTTAGACAATCCAACCTTAGAAGAAAGAGTGTTACATGTGTCCTTTAGGAGAACTGCAAATTAGTACAAAGGTACACTTTCTCCCCAAAGTTTTTATAAAAAGCATTTTTAATTTCTAGCAAAGTTACCATTTAATGTTTACATATGGCCGGCAAACTATGACACTGAAGGCAGAAAATTTTTGGTATGATCCTTGTAAAAATGTAAAGGGATATTCTCACTGTATTGATTAGCTTTAAACATGTAGGCAAAGGTAAATAAAGATTATTACCAAATACATTGCTGTTCTGATTTTGCTTCAGACTTAAAGGGGATGTATCGCTTCTTCAGTTCGTGTGTTTCATTGTGCTCTCAGCTTCTCAGCTCTACAAATTCTGGGGCATTTCTTCCCCTCCCAACTGGGTATTTCTTAACTGAAGGGAGATGATATCATCCCCCCCCCCTTCACTGTTCATGCTCGCTCTTGAGGCTTCCCTCCACTCCGAGTCCACATATCACGGTGTCCTCTCCCTATGCAGTCTTATTTTGTAAGTATGTTTACATACCACAGCCCGGAATTCAGTCTAGACAATCTTCTATGAACTCAGAGCACTGATCTCTTCTCCTCTCACAACTGGAGGTTTGTTACAATTGAATCCAGTCTTCTATGAACTCCTCCAGAGCAGCACAGATCTCCCTCCTATTTTTACACCCAGAATTATTTAGGCATCGAGGCACAATTCTGCGGTTTTCTGATTGTAGAAGCCCTGCAGTATTATTGTGTTTCTTCTGGCTATGCAGAGTGAAATTGCTGTTGGTTCCTTACTTTGAGTGAGAGAGGCAGCCTAATGCTTCTTCTATGTTTGCATTAGGCACTGACACACAATTCTGCTGTTTTCGGATTGTAGAATCAGGTGCAGTGCCTCTGTGTTTCTGCTGGCTGTGCAGAGTGAAATTGTGCCGTTCCCTTACTTTGAATTAGAAAGGCAGGAATGCTCGCTCCCGTGAATACGACCGGGGGTCAGACAGAATGTTAATTATTAGGGCCGTCAGCCAATGACATGAAAGGAGGTGGAAACCAACTAGCACTGGGGAACAGTGTTTACAGAAACAGAAGATAAGGATCCTGTGAAAACAAGACAGCTTTGCTAATGACATCCAATTGCAAAGTTGCTTGTTTTCACTGTCCCCTTATTCTGAAGACCATTTAATTAAATGATACAACCCCTTTAAAGTACTTATCTCATGCTTGTTTACAGCAGGTTTTCTAGGCTGCCGACCACCTGTCTCTGCTCTAGCACCCCTTGCACCCCTGACAAAATCTGCAGCAATTGGTATGGATCTTCTCACAGATTTATTGCAGAGCCAGAAAATCTGCACAGTACCCGCCCTGTATGCATATACCCTCAGGAAATATATTCACACAGGGCAGGTGTTTTTACCACCATTTTGTGATGAAGTCATTAGTTATGTTTTTTCTAAATGTGTTCCACTTGTAAAAGCTACATAGCTAGCTACCGCATTGCAAAACCGCAGCAAAGCACAGTTAAACACGTGGTTTTGATGCAGTTTTTAGTCACAATAGCTCCATACTGTGTGAATACATACTTGGAAAAGCCCAAAAAATCTATTTGTCAAATAATCATACAGGCGGTACTTTTATCACTGTTTCCCCCTTGAGGCAAGCAGTGGTGCACGTGTCTACCGGCTGCTCACTGCTCCCGTCTCCATATATTTGGCTGAGACAAAGCATATATAATAAATAACAGTATACAGCCATGGCCCTTTCATTTTTGTCCTGACATTGATGTGTTGTGCATCTTACTTTTGTACAAAGTTATTTGTGAAATGTCCACATGGAAGGCTACAGGGCAGTATAAATGTCACCTGAGAACCCGTGAGACATATGATGAGACAGGACAACAATGCCCAAGGCCAACCTAACATAAGGAGGTCACCTGTAAAGAAAGTCTTGTTCCCTGTTCCAGGTCAAAAATTTAACAGCAACAATCCGGTCATATTTAATATTTACTGAACAAGTTTTTTTGGTCCTTCAAGTGTTATTTTTTTCCAAAACTCTCCTACTGCCTCCAAATCTTAAAAAAAAATAAAAATTGATACCTCGCCCACCCATATAGTGTCCTCACATACATTACCGGCCTCAGCAGTCACAGGTCATACAGACGGGAGCCTTTCTACATCCGAGGGCTAGTTCACACGGCTTAAAGAAGACGTAATTGCGGGACGGATTTCGCCCCGCAATTACGCCGGCTGCCGTGCAGCGGAGGATGGGCGGGGGGCCGGCAGCTCGCCGGCCCCATAGACACTCATTATTCACGGCGCGTACATGCCGTAAATACTGTGCATGTCACTTTCTCTCCCCGCAGCGGATTCGCCGAGCAGGGAGAGGAGACGGAATCCATAGTTCTCTATGAGAACTGTGGATTACCGTAATGACTGGGACGGATTCCAGCCGTACTGCAGCACAAATATGGCGCGCAGTATGGCTGGAATCAGTCCCAGAATAAGCCGTGTGAACGGCCCCTAACTACACAGGGGGTCCCCCAGTCCACAATCATGAAATCGATCAACCCAGTGATCCCATTCAATGGGGATGGGATGGGGGGTAACAACTTTGATCAGGCCACATATGTATGAGCATACAGTCACATTTATCAGGCCTTGTCTTTGCCTCACTAAACGTTAACCAGAAAGACGTTTTCTTATCAGGCTGTTTCATATAGTCTGCTCTTCACAGCCAGCTTCAAGCTCTTACTTTCTGTTCTGGCTGTTCTGTAGAAGTGACAGACATTTCAGCTCTGCTATTCTAGCTGATTCTCTTATATTGGTGATGGAGGGGTTTTAATAGCAGAGTTGAAAGCTACAGAGCTCTAAAGGATTAAAGTTTGTCAGTAGCAAAGAAACTCTGTGCTGCTGATAAGACACAGCAGGAAGTGACCTCACCAGCCTAACCATGGTCAGTAACCTAGGGAAGCTTGTGTACATAAATGCTTTTGCTCTGAAAAGAAACAAAATTAGAACAATGTATTTCGTAATAATCTTTATTTACCTTTGGCTACATGTTTAAAGTGTATCAATGTGGCGAGAATATCTTTAAGGGCACCTGAATATGTGACTGAAATCCTGTCAATTCTCAACCGCGGATTTTCCTCTGTAAATCGGCAGCGTATCGGTTCCATGTTCGGACACCCTAATGCACCAGAGCAGTTACTATTGTTACAGATGCTTTTTTATACTGCTGGGGTGTAAGGGTCCAAACCGAACGATAAACTTTTGAAATAAATATCAATTTTAAAACAGGTTTCACAGATAAAAATCAATTTTGCAACATGAGCCACAGTCTCAGAATGACTGACATAACTAAGAAAGTTGGATTCTGGCAGAACAAGAGAATGCCAATGCATGAGCTAATTACCTAAGAGGTTGTTGTCGTCCATTCATGTATTTCCTGAAGGGAAAACATAAGCAAAGCTTTCCAAATTACAGTCTTCCATAAGCATGAGAACAAGTCAAGCACATGGCAGGGGGCCTCAAGATCAGAAAACCTATTTTCATATGCTCCATTAGTAAACCCTGGGTTAATAGGGAGTGTGTGCACTTTTGGTGCATTGTTTGGGTCCATGGCAAAATTAAGCAGGGGTGGCATTACTTTCAGATGGTTCCCTGTATGCTTTCCTACTGGAAAACAAAATCCTTAGAAAAAAAAAAAAAAAGTAGTATCTGTATGAAAAGAAAAAACATTAACAATACTTGTAAACAGTGCATAAAAATGTATCATACAAGCAAGAAAAACACGGCACAAAGAAAATATGGGTATTTTTTTTTTATAGTCATTGCGCATGAAATACGTCAAAATTCTAGAACACATTTTGGTGCAGTCACATTTATTATTTGTTTAAGACACTTCTGCTCCTCATACAACAAAAGTGGTGTGGCCTAAAATTTGTGCCAAAATTGCATGAAAATTCTGCTGCAGAATTTTGCTTCACTAAGCAAATAGTTAAAAAGTTAGACAAGTCCATAGTTGTGCCATAATTATCAAACAGCATGAGCCACTGTAATAAGCTTGCCGCACCCATAGATGCCTCCTACATTCACACTAACTTTTAGACTGGAATTGTGTGCCCCTGTGTATAAAGAAAACTGAACAAATCTCACTCAATGTTTTTATGTGCTATTAAAGGGGTTGTCTCACTGCATCGATTCATCTTACCTCAGTCCTGTTTTCTTGGTTTCGTTTTGAATTCAGGGGCGTGTTTACTGGCTTCAACTAGGCTGCCGTAGCAGCCAGGTCTGTATCTATAGCAACCAGATCAAATAGGTCTGTAGCTATAGCGACCACAGGAGCTGATGCAGCCCATAATAGAGGGAATATCTCAGAATAGGTAGGACACTGTTAATGGAGACATATTGCACTTGTTTTTTCAAGATCTTTAACATAAAAAGCAATCTTTGTAGTGAGACAACCCCTATAAGTGTGCATAGATTTCGATGGTTACCTGCATACCTGATGGGTGTCCGTTATCTGATTAGCTGAGAGTGACATCACCTCACTGACAGATGGAAGCAATCTATATGTAACAAGATTAGCTTCACTAAACAAAAGGTACATGTGCTGTGAGGACTGAAAACCATGGCTTTATCTGTAATCCTGTTAGAGATAATCTCCTGCACTGAGAGAAATGGCAACCTAGAAGCTCAATATGCGAATCACTGTTGTAGAACCACCCCCACAGTCCGAGGAGACAGAGTAAGGCCATGTTCACATTAGGACGAGGTTTTCAGAGCGTTTCCTCACCCAAAACCTCGTCCAAAATGCATCCAAAACACCCCCAGTTCATTTAATTGATTCCTATGTAAAACCTCGACGTTCACACACACGACGAGGTTTTTACATGCTTCTTTGGAAGCACTGAAAAAGAAGTGTCATGTCAATTCTTGAAGCGCGTTGTAGGCGCAGTTTAGGCGCAGTTGTTGGCCTGGCTATTCATTTGTATGGGTGAAAACCTCATCGAAAACCTGATCCAAAACCTGATCAAAGCCTCGTCAAAAACCTCGTCTGAAGAAGCGCGTTTCAGGCGAGGTTTTGATGTGGTTTGGACGAGGTTTTGGGCGAGGAAACGCTCTGAAAACCTCGTACAAAACCTCATCCAAAAACGCCGTGTGAACATGCCCTTAGTGCAAAACTGCTATAACTCAGTGAAACAGCGTGGTTAAATTAAAGGGGTTGTCTCACACCATTGAGTCCTCTTACCTCAGTCCTGTTTTCTTGGTTTCATTTTGAATTCAGGGGTGTGTTTACTGGTTTCCACTAGGCTGCAGTAGAAGCCAGGTCTGTAGCTATAGCAACCAGTGTTGTCAGCCTATCATGAGAGATTAAACAGGTCTGTAGCTATCGAGACCTGAGGAGCTGATGCAGCCCATGCAAGAGGGGATATCTAGGAATAGGTAGGACACTGTTCATGGACACATATTACAAAGTGACTTGTTTTTGCAAGATCTTTACCATAAAAAGTAATCCTTGTAGTGAGACAACCCTTTTAATGATTTTTTTTCGCTCTTCTCAGAAATTAATAGATGTAAATTCACACAATAAGGTACAGACTTGCATGGATTTGCTGCCAATTTCTGCAATAAATCTGTCCAGTGTGCATGTACCCTGCACTGTTTATCCTCCTGCTGCACACTGCTACATGTCCAATCTGTGTATGTAGTTTCCATATTCATACCTGAGAGTTTATATACACCTTAGCAGACTTTTTTTTTACTATCTTATGCATCGAAAATGAAACATTTTCACTAGTTTTGTTTCTACAGTAACTATGTAAACTATGCATCTCCATGGCAACAAACAGGAAACAAAACTCTATCAAAAATTCCTGCATTTCTCAAAGGGGCCAAGGGGCTCTCCTTAAACCCAAACCGTTAGTTAGCTAAAAAAAGGGTCAGAAAAAAGGGGTAAGGGCCCACAGAAAAAAATACCCCGTCGGGACCCCAAACCCATACGCTCCCCAAAAAATCTAAAACCCCCCCCCCAAAAAAAAAAAAACTAAAAAATTTTTTTAAATACATTAAAAATTTCCCAAATTACAAAAAAATTGTGCAAAAAACCCTTCCCTAAAAAGGGTCAAATACCAAAGTATAAAAAAAACACCTAGAAAACGAAACCTAGATAAAGAAGCACAAAATAAATATACAGCATAAAAAACCACTTTGTATCAAACTATGGCCATATTGGGCCAAAAAAAAATGAAAATTTTAAAACAATTTTTTTTTTTAAAATTTTAAATTTAGAAACAAGTAAAAACCCGTTTTCCCCGGGACCCGACAAATACTGGGCGGTTTTATCTGCCCGGGAAGTCGCCCGTTTGTGTGCCGTCCCCTCGGGCCCCGGGGAAAAGTTTTTTTTTTCCGCGAGTACAGAAAAAAAAAAACCCCCCCTTCACATTTTATTTTCATATTCCGCCGAAAACCGACGGGAAAAATGTGGGGATGTTTCTTGGTTTTTGGGGGGGCAAAAAACCCGTGCCCGTGGTGCGCAAAGGGTTTTCCCCAGGGCCCGGGTGTTGTTTTTGGGGGCCCGGTTTTTTTAAAAGTCTGCAAAACCCCAAAAACCCTCTGAAAAACCGACCGCAAAAAAACCCTTTTTTTGGGGCATCCCTACTAGTTCTGCAGGGGGAAAACAGACACAAGGGGCCCCAATTTTTTTCAAAAAAGTCCCAACATTTACGACGGGCCTTTTTTTGCCTTTTAGCAACCAGAGTTCCTTTCAAAATTTTTTTTAAAAAACCTTTTTCAGTTTTTAGGCCTTTAAGATTTGGGGTTTCTTTTACAACCCCCAACCCAAAGCCAGGGGTTGATGGGGGGGAAAATTTGTTAACCCCTTCACCCGTTCCCCCAACCCTTTTTGGCTTATTTTTTCCCCCGGGGGAACCGGGGGACGGTAAAAAAAATTTGCCCCCCAAAATTTTTTTCCACTCCGGGGCCAACCTTTTGGGCGGGGCATGGGGCCAGAAGTTTTGCCGCCCCCTTAACCATTTTAAAAATTAAAAATTCAACCCCGTAAAATCCCCCCCCAAAAAATTGGGGAATGTCCTTTCTTTCCCCCTTTCTCCCCCCGCGGGCAATTTCCCCAGCGGGGGGACGGAAAACCAAAATTTCCTTCTTAATTTTTTTTTAACCCTTTTGGTTTTCCCCTAATGAACCAAAAGGGAAAGGGGTTCCCAAGCCGGGAACCAGCAGCCAAAAACGGCCCGAAAAACCCGCCCAAACACCGGTGAACTGGCCCTTACTTTGAAATGCATAGAAGCAAGGGAAAATGTCCCAAAAAAAAACCCAAAGCCCCAGGGCATCATTTTTGTCCCTGATAAATGCATTAAAAAAAAAATGATTTTAACCTTGGGAAAACGTTTTCCTTCTTTCCCTCCTTAGGGCCAACCAATGGGCAAAAATTTTCCCTATGAAACACCATAGAAAAGGGGTCACCCGCCGGGCCGCGGAAAAATTTCCTCAAAAAACCTTAAAATGGTTTAAAGGGGCAATATAAAAAAAATTTCCCTCACCAGAACAGGGATTTTATGGACCCTAATTTCCCCTGCATTCTTCAGAATATACTTCATATGTATCATTAAAAAAATGACCTCAAAAACCCCCAAAATTTTGCCTCCATATAGCCTTTTTGGGGCCAAAATTTTTGCCCAAACAAACGTTAAAAATTTTTATCCCGTCCCAAACCACACACAGTTTCGCCATGCGTGGGCCAAGCTCCCTTTTTGGGTCCATCCCAAAATTTCCAAAGTCAAATTTTTGCTCCCAAAAAACGCACAGGACCCTATTTAAAACTAAATTGGGGATTCTTTGAAAAAAAAACCAAAACCACCAAACCCCGGGAGCTGCAAATTTGATACATGTTGGTCTGTTTTTGATGCGACGCCGCAAACGTTTTTGGATTGGATTTTCCAGGGGGCCAAACCGGGGCCGGGGGAGAACGGCCCTTACCAAAGCCCTCATGAACATAATGTGGATAAATCGGGGGACAGGTTAGAACTTTCCAAATCTAACTTCCCCAACCATTTTTAAGTTGGCTTACTTTATTTTACTAACAAGCAAACCCAAAAAGTTTTTGGGACAAGTTGTTTTCACCCCAAAACCACGGCCCTGAAAGAGAACCAAAAACCCCTTTTTCCAAGGCCCCGTCCCCCCTTTTGTCGAACAAAGAACAAAAGTGTCTAAATACTGTCTGAAACACATAATAAATGTGGTGTAAAGCATATACGTCATTATTTCTTGCCGCAAATTTGTGCCGAAATTTTGAACTGGCCTTTATTTAAAATTTCCCCCAAAGGGGGTATCATGTGGAAAAATTTACAAAACCCCAGGTTTCTTTTATTTTCGATATTCCTGAAGACATTTTTTAGACATTAAAATCCATAGAAACCCCCAAAAAAACCCATTGGAAATTTTGTTCTTGGGAAAAACAAGACTGCAAAACTTTTGACACACAAACCAGACATTTCTTGATAAGGCAGAAGGAAGCTGTGACCACACCAAAAAAATTAAAATCAAGGCTCAAACCCGGGAAGTCTAATGGCCAAAAACTTCTTTTTTTTTGGCCCCGTTTAAAAACGGGGCAAAATACTTTTGTAAAGTCCACCAAAAAAAATATGCACAAAAAACCCGCCTCTAATTGGGCAAATTTTTCTGCTTTGGGAAAAGTAAATTTAAAATTTAAAAGGGGGGGAATCCCGCCAAAAAAATTTGGGGTTTTTAATTAAAAAATCTTTAAAAAAAAAAAACGCTTTTCCCCAAAATATGTTTTATTAAAAATGTCCAAATGTTTTGATTTTTCCCCCCTTTTTAGTAGTGCCCTCGCTCCCAATCTCTAAAAACAGCCGGCCTGTTGCTTTATCTCACCCGGCGCCAGGCCTTTTACACTGTTTCTTTAAACAGCGGCAAAGCTTCCCCCCCGCACAGTATTGTGTAGCGTTTTGCCTGGGTTTTAAACCCCGTGTGTGCCTGCTCCCTCCTGCCCCTTTTTAAAACAGATTGGGGAAGCAAAAGGGGAGGCGGAAACACATTTAAAGTTTTTACCCATAAAAATGGGGTCCCGGGGGCTCCCGACTATACTAATCTAAAATCTCTCCTTTAAATTAACCGGGGGGGCCTTTTATTAAAATTTAACCCCACTCCCCAGCGCCCTTGTCTGTTCTGAAATTTTTTTTGTTTTTTCGGGGATTGAAATTTTTATTCAAACAGGGGGAAAAGAACACTTTTATCCCCCCGCTCTCTATTACCAAACCAGCTTTTACAACCTTTTCCCCACTCATCCGACCTCTCGCCCCGGGGGGTCTCCTGACTTTATGGAGAGGGGCGCAAAGCTCAAACCCCCGTACGATGGTGATTTAAGGGAGATCCAGGGAGGGCCCCACCCGGTTTTCCCTGGGAACAAACCCCCTCCCCTCCCCTGCGTCCCGAGGAAGCCTTTTTGTGTGCTGAGGGGGGGGAAGAGGGGGGAAAAGCAGGCAAGAAAAAACCCCCTAAATTCAAAAAACCCTTTTCCCAGACACTGAGGAAAGGCCCGAAAGCCTGTATGAACAACCCTTTTAAAAAGAAAATGTTGTTTAAAACCCACAAAATATGATTTCTCACAAAAACTGCATTTCCATCAAAAAAGTTTTTTTCTTTTTTTAAACCCAAACTGATTTTCCCTGTCATTTTTTAGGTTGTGCCCAAAAGCCCTTTTTCCCCTATCCCCCCCGGGAAAAAAATTTAAAAGGGCCAATTTCTGAAAAGGCCCAAACTCCCGGGAAACCCCCCTGACTGGGTTCAAATGTACAGCGTGCGTTCCCCAAACAAAGAAAAATTACCATTGGGTTTTCCCGACCATTTTTTTGTCTTTTTTTGCTGCAGGGGGAAACTTTTTTTCCGTGGGTTTTGGAAATTTAAGCTCCCCCCCTTCTTTCCCACCCTGTTCATTTCTGCCCCCAAAACTGGGCCCAAGAACGTTTTTAAGTTTTTGAAACCCGCCATGTTTTAAAAAAAATCCCGATGGAAAATCCTGCCCGTGTGAAAATTTCTGCACGGAAACCAAAACCCCCCAAGTAAAAATTTTCATCTTTACAAATCCCAAAAACGTTTTGTAAAACAGACTGAAAGCGTGGGGAAAGCCCCAATGGGGAAACGTTGGGAATAGAGTACAAATCCGGCTTTTCCAACCTCCCATAACTTTTTAATGGAGCGGGTGCATGTTTTAAACCCCTGCGCTAAAGAAAAACCCTTTCCTTTTTCCCCGAGGGAAAACGGGGGGTTTTGGGGGGCCATTTCAGCCATCGGGGGGGGGTCCCCCACCGGAGAGAAAATGAAATTTTCTCCCTCAGCCTTTTTTTTTTTTTTTAAAAAATTTTTTTGGGTTGTTTTTTAAAAAAGGGTTTTTCTATTTTAGTGTTTTTTTGCGTTTTTTTAACTTTTTTTTTGGGAGGGAAGGGACAGTAATTTAAAGCTGGGAAATTGCTGCCCAAAAAAAACGCGGAAAAATCGTGGGTTTTTTCCCTGATTTTTTTGCATTAAAAAATGCACCAAAAACCACTGTGGGGAAAACACCCCAAGGCCGTGTTCACACGGGTTAAATTTAACTGTAAATTTTTGGGGCCGGGTCACCCCGCAATACGGCTTGAATAAGGGGGGGGGGCGGGCGGGCCTCCCGCCGGGCCCCCTGGATTGGGTTTAATGGGGTTTTTGGCATTTCCTTTTTCCCCCCCCCGGCCAGCGACGGAAAACCCCTTTTCTCTATGAAAATGTGGATACCGAAAAACTGCACGGTTGGAGCCCCTACTGAAGGCAAATTCCCGGGGCCCAGTAGGGGTCCCAAACCCGCCGAAAAAAGAATGTGGCCGGCCTTAGTTAAAGGTTTTTTACACCGCTGTTTATGTAATTCAGCACTGAAAACGTCCCATCTACCTGCCTCTGCCTTCATTGTTCATTGGGAAAACGGGGGCGTGTGAAAAAGAAACCCCCTTTTCCCACCCCTGAAAAAAAATTAACAAAGTCAATTCTTTGGGGGTGGGCCTGCGCCGAATCCCTTTCCCCCAAAAAAAGTACAAAACTGAAAATTTTTCCTTCCAAAAGGAGTGTCAAATCCCTTGGGTTTTAAAATTTCAAACAGGGTTCAAACTGAAAAAAACCTTTTGAACATAACTTTTAAAAAGGACAGGTGGGTTAAACCAAAAATGACCCTCTTTTCCCCAAACTCCACAAGAACACATTAATTTTGAAAACAATGAACTATCAACTTGGACAAATGGCTCCCTCTAAAACTTGAATTTGCTTGAGTCAAAAATAGGCCTGATACACAAAAGAAAAAAAAAAGAGCTATATGGAAATTGCAGAATTTTTTTTCTGTATTTTTTTTCGAAAAATTTAAATAAAAGTTAGCTTTACTTTGGAAAAACCCAAACCAAAAAGCCCGAAATTTTTATGACCTGTTATCACATTTTTTCCGCAATGTTGAAATTTTTTATCTAGAATAATTTTTAGTTTCTTTAAAAAAATTTATTTTTTAAAAAGAAGAATGCATCATTTATAACGTTACTTTAAAAAGGGTTTTTTCCCCAAAAATTATCTCCCCCCTTTTGCTAAAAAAGAAATTAACCCATATTACCTCTCCCAAACACCACCAATTCAGTTTGGGGGCCCCGTTTTTTTTTCCGGCCCCCAGATTACGTCCCGTTCATGGATTCATGATTGTTTCCAAACCCAAACCCGCATGTACACCCTTTTTAAAAAATTATCAGTGATTGGGGTTGGGAGCATCATGTGAAACCCCGAACATGATGTAATCATTGAGGGACTGGAAGGAAGGGGGGGGGGACACTGGAGCTTTAGGCAAACATTGGAAAAAGTGGGTGACGGACAAAATTATGGGTTTAATTTTTTTTTTTAAAAACCTGGGAAATGTTTAAGGAGAATTTTAAAAGTCTTGGAAAACTTCTTTAATGAGTCTTTAGGACACTAAAAACTCCCAGAATCCCTATACAACAGCAAAGTGTAAGGCACCTAAATAAATGTTATTTCAAATGCCTCAATAGTGAGTCCCCCCAACATGGCCACCTCCAGTATATTTACAATATCATACAAGTCACAACCTCAACCTGAGCACCTAAAGGCTATGTTCACACGGTGTATTTGCAGGGCGTACTTCCGCCCCGCAATTACGCCGTGTGACCGGGGGCGGGGCGGGAGCGGGGGACTGAGCAGGGGGACGGCACTTCGCCGGCCCATAGACTTGAATTGCCAGCGGCGCGTATACGCCGCTAGTAATTCACATGTCAAATATCTCCCCGCCCGGCGGCTTCGCCGGGCGGGGAGGGGAGACGTAATCCATAGTTCTCTATGAGAACTGTGAATTACCGTAATGAATGGGCCGCTTTCGGCCCGTAATTGGCGCACTTCAGCGCGTAATTACGGACCAAAATACGGCCCATTTTAAGCCGTGTGAACATGGCCAAACGGTCAATGCAGATCTGAATGCCTTCTGGAAATTGCAGGGCACACAACTTGTGCTCCAAAAACCAAGACCGATTCATTAAAACGAATCTCAGTTTGATAGTAAATTATTGTGTATTAAACTGCTGGTTCACTACTCTGCCTGTACGCATGGGACTCATAGCGTCACCCTCTTGCTTAATTGTTAACCACATTTTGCAATAATTGCAGATAATGAAGTAGTCTTGTATGTGTCTGCTGTGTAAGTACACTCAAAAACACATATTAACATTCAACACAATACAGTACTCCCTCACTTCACAACCATTCTACCATAAACAGCCCTTAGGGGGATTTTCAAGTTATTAAAATGAATATGAAATGGGTGCAGATCACAGGGTGCTACAGAACGGCAGTCGGGAGGTAGGTATGCCTTTTTATCTACAGTCCCTCAATCATCTAACTTTAAAGGGATTTTGCCATGAGGTAAAAACCCCTACACTGGCAACTCACAGCAAGCTGGTTATGCATGTGAATGAGGCGGGCGGTGCTTGCCGCAGTCCTCATTCAATTCTATAGGGGGTTCCAAAGATAGTCAAAGTGTGCTTTTGGCTACGCTCAGAAGCTCCTATAGAAGTGAATGAGCATGGCCGCATGCCACCCTTCTCATTCACATGCATGGGCGGCTTGCTGCAAGTGGCCAGTGCAGTGGTTTTTAGCTCATGGTAAAACCCCATTAATTAACAGAAAACTTTAACATAGCTTTGAAAGGCATCAAATAACGCACTTTAAGAATGTTGTTTTTATTTATTTAGTAATATTTTCGAAGACTTTCCTTACTCATAGTGCCACTCGTAAAATGCACAGGGCATTACAGTGGCTCAGTGGTTAGCACTCTTACTTTGGTCATGCTGGTATAATAGGTTTAAAACCGACCAAGGAAGTTCATACGTTCTTGTTTGGGGAAGAGGGTTTCCTCCGCTTACTTCAGTTTTCCCACACTCGAAAAACATACCAGTAGGTTAATGCAGAATTTAGATTGCGAGACCCACTCTGACATGACTGATGAGAGCGATGACCATCTCTGTACACCACCGCATAATATGACGCTATATAAATTAATAATATAATCATGCTCAGAAGTCCAGTAGTCCTTCTGCGCCCAAAACTATCCTGTTGTGCCAAGTCCTTGGGAGAAAAGGAACCTCATAGGTTTGAGCATGTGTTCTGAGCAACATTTGCAGGCACTCCCTTGGTTATGACCTCCTGAGTCTTGTCTACATCTTCATTCCACCCTAACCCCAGCTGTCTCCCAATCTTAGATTTGGGCTGAAGGTGATGCATGCACTTTTAATAATACAGCCTGCACAGGGAATGCAGCAGCTTCGTCCCATCATTAAGTAAAGAGGAACAGAGCGCTGCATAGGAGAACAAGCCTGTGTGTTGGGAGCAGAAGCACTACTAGGTAGTACTGGGGAAAGCCTTCAAAAATCTTAATAGAGGTACAAAGAGCGTTACTTGGTGAAACTTATTCCTGTAAAACTCTTTAAGTGATCCCCATAACGCAGTGCTGGACTGGGGTGCCCTGGACCCCCAGTGGACTAGATTCTTGGGACCGATAAGTGGAGTGGATTCTTGGGGTCCACCCTATAACTACTGTACATGTCTGCACATAATGTACATACCCCAAATGTTGCATCTTTTTCTCTGCCTTTCTCCCTGAAAAGCAGCCCCAATGCGGTCATGCCCTGGGGCTACAATGCCTAGGGGCCCCCCCAAGCCCAGAGGATTCTCCAGTGGGCTAGTCAGACCCTGCCAAAAAGTGAGGCCATACACTCCGTACAATGGTGACATAATTTGGTCCACTCAGTAACTAAGGAAAAAGCAGTTGACGGACCAGCAAGTGATGTGCTGGTTGGTATCTCAGATCTTAGTGGTGGTGTGTCAGTTCCCCAGGGCGGGTCAGTGGTTAGCACTGGTACCCCTGAACAGGTTCTCCCAACTGAATAACTACCTTTTAGAAAGCTGATCAGCCGACTGTCACTAGTCCAGCTGCAAATGATCATTTTGGTGGCCAGTGTGCTGCCTTTGTATTAGCAGACATCCAAATGAATGGACAACCAGGTTCTACTTTTCTTTTATTCTTCCTTTCTGTATTTTATTTACTCGTTTTTACTTTAGGTTATGAAACTTTAAAGCAGTTTTGCCACTTTGCACAACCCCTTTTAAGGCCGCTACGAGCCGCCTAAGAGAACCGGGAGATGGCCGGGCTCCCCATTCACTTTTAAGGGAGTTCCAAACATAGCCTAGTGAGTGCACTTGGGTATATGCGGTACTTCCTTAGACATGAATGTGGGTGAGCTGCGTGAGTGCAACCATCTCCCCATTCTCTGAGGCGGCTTATAATAAGGTACGAGCTGGCCTCAGGAGGGATTTTGTGAAGTGGCCAAACCCCATTAAAAGAGCTATAGACTCTTCACTACAAAAAGTGAAGGATCTGTAAATACATTCAATAACCACATGCATCAGGTCTAACATTATATACCCTGAGCCTCATTTAGCAGTAAGATTGTCTTTGTTGCCCATAGCAACCAGAGCTCAGCTTTCATTTCTTATTCTGCAGCGGGAAAATGAAAGCTGAGCCCTGATTGGTTGCTATGGGCAACAAAGACAATCTTACTGCTGGACAGTTGGTAAATGAGGTCCAATGTTTAATGGCAGAAAACCAGTAACGTGATCTGATCAAATGGTTACACAAGGTCTGTCAAGAGGCATAGTCCCTTGGTCTCTGTAGCGACACTCGCTGTGCTGCCGTATGTAGGATTTGGATACAGCACACTCCATGATCAATATAGAATATGAGATACAAAAAACATATCCTTTTATAAAATTGTAGAGGTAGAGCAGGGCCCCATAGAAGTCTATGGGGCCTACACTACACCCTTGTCTAACTTTTAGGGTTTACAGAGATGTAACACACTTGGGTATATAAGCCCTAAAGGAAAGTTCTTATGAGATGAATCACCGCCATATCTCTAGCAACACTATAGCGCATTTCTCACCTAAAGCTTTGATTACAGCTAATGCCCAGGAATCTAAGGAGTGGCAGCGAGCTGCAGGAATACAAATAATATAGAAGAACCCCGCACCAAAGCATTGCTGCAATGAAGAAAGGAAGGGTAAAGTAAGACTTTGGCGGGAAACTTTAAGGGACTGTTTCCCGCTGGCGTCATGCAGGAGAGATGGATTTTCATTGTGTTCTTGCACAATGAAGTCAACAGAGAGCCATCAGGAAAACGAATTGGAAAGTTATAAGGAACTGTTCTAGCCCTCCGAGAGCTTATGAAATCTGACAGCTGCCCAGTGTGCTGTATACAGAGGCTTCAATCTGGGAGGCTGTAGCCATCTTTTAAAGAGACAGAAAAATGGCTCAGAATATGTAACATTTCTAGAGTGTGTACAGTGTTCAGTACAGTGTTCCCTCAACATACAATATTAATTGGTTCCAGGGCGATCTTTGTATGATGGCACCATAACTCTATGGAAAACGGGTAAATGGTTCAGAGCAGGGCTGTGGAGTTGGTGAGCCAAAGCTCAATTTCCCTAACAAACTCCTTCACACATGGCGCATGTTTAAGTGATAACTTTACTGTAGTAAAATGGTAACATCCGGCTTATGATGCAATAATCAAGCTAGGACATAAAATATTTATTGGATACAGTTTAGAACACAAAAAAAACTTTAATAAATTGTAAATATATAAAACGCTGCAGTAAGTGGAAAAAACAGTTTTTAACACAAACATCCTGAATAACATTTGTGGAGTCTATGAATTTGTTCTGAGAAATAGTATTGCCTCCATCAGATCCTTCCTAGAGGACCTCAAATCTGATCTAAGTTTTTCCAGGCTAGAGAACAGCCTCTCTACACTAACTTGGGTTAGGGCAAAGCGGTGACCTCAAGGGCAACATCTCTAAGGCTATGTTCACACGGCTGATTGACGCCATAATTGCGGGACAGATTTCGTGCAGCAGGGGCGGGGCCGGCCCCATAGAAATCCATTGTCCATGGCGCATATCCCGCTGGGACAATGTGCATGTCACTTTCTCCCCGCTCGTGAAATCCGGCGAGTGGGGAGAGGAGACGGAATCCATAGTTCTCTATGAGAACTGTGGATTACCGTAATGACTGGGACGGATTTCAGCCATATTGAGCACAGTACGGCGCGCAATACGGACTGAAATCAGTCTCAAAATCAGCCGTGTGAACATAGCCTAACAATTTCAGGGTATAAAGGAATTGCCTCAGGCACAGTCAGTTCTGAGGAACTCTTCTACTTCTTTGAAAGCAAAGAAAACATCTTAAATCTGGTCGATCTGTTTGCCAATAAAGCGGAATCTTTTCCCCTGTGGCAACGCTTTGCCTGCTCCATGTCATCCAAATACTTTTCATGTGATGAGGCTGAAGATATGGGAGCAGTAGCACTGGCCGGACCCAATTCCTCTTGCTCTTGGCACTGCATTGAACTAACTGGACCAATTTATTATATATTTTTTGGAGTCTGTCCATTTTATAACGACTTCGACTCTATCAAAATGGACACCGCTGCCACGACTCCATAGCCCTGGTTCAGAGGCTGCAAAATGTCACCAACTTAATGCAAAATAAAGCAGATAGCTAATACGGATACAGCAATTCCTTACATTTAACAGTCCGAAAAAGCTGCTGGAAGCTGGAAATCACTTTCTATTGGAAGATGGGCGCTTCTTTGGGTCATGTATTTTATACATATTATGCCTCATTTAAAAAGCGTCTAACAGTAAAAAAAATAAAAAAAAAGTCTTTGTTGCCCATAGGAACCAACTACAGCTCAGCTTTCATTTCTTATACTGCTTTGGATCTTCTATCAATGACTTGTGCCGCAGACCAGCAGTGTCTGACAATGAATGGAGAGTGTAGTTTCAAGAAACAGTGTCTCAGAAAAGACCATTTTATGGTGAAAATATTGTGTCCCGAGTCCATTGTTATTTTTGGGATCAATGAGCATGCTTTGCTGCTTATCTTCAGGTAATGTATCAACAGAAGCAATTCAATGGGAAATCCCCATGACAGTCGCAATAATGTCCAACGCAAGTTTCAAATGCACATCAGAGAAAAAAAAAAAGTGACCTATCTACTCCTGACACAGATTGCATATGGATTCTGCACAGATTGTATCCACTGGAGCTGAAGAGACTCCAGACTTATTATTTCACAGGGAAACAATCTTTTACTAAAACTATCTGTCCCATTCATTTCAATGGGAGTTACGAATACAGCCGAGCAAGCGTTCTTGGCTATCTTTGAAATGCCTATAAAAGTGAAATGCACAAGTGCTGCCTTTCCCCTGTTCTCGGAGGTCGGCCTGTAGTCACCCACAAGCTAGCTTCAGACCTAAAGTTTGATGGGACAAGCCCTGTCACCTCTCCTGATAAGTCTATTATAGTGAATCCCCATGTTCCCTGTGGTATAACAATTCTGAAGCATCTTCTCTTATAACTATATTGTGTTGTTCCTCTGTTAGGCAATGTTCACACGGCTTATTTGCGGGGCGTAATTATGCCCCACAATTACGCCGTGTGGCCGGGGGCGGAAGCGGGGGGGCCGGCACCTCGCCGGCCCCTAGACTTTCATTACCAGCTGCGCGTATTCACATGTCACTTATCTCCCCGCCCGGCGGATTCGCCGAGCAGGGAGAGGAGACGTAATCCATAGTTCTCTATGAGAACTGTGAATTACCGTAATGACTGTGACGGATTCCAGCCGTAATTTGCGCACTACAGCGCGTAATTACGGACTGAAATACGGCCCATTTTAAGCCGTGTGAACAATGCTGTATTCCCTCTAGAAAAGTATTACAGAATCTGTCACATAGGTGTCACCATTCCATTTTTGAAAGGGGTGTGTCCCTGCACACACTGAAAGTCAGCACTGATTGGACACTGTCAGATTGTGCCGCCCCCCCCCCCCCCCCCAACTGTTCACATCCATTTGACAGATTCAGTAATAAATTTCTAGAAAGAATAACAGAGATACAGCACAACACAAAGTTATAAGAGAAGAAGCTCGAGAATTGTTATTTCACAGGGAACACAAGGATTTACTACAACAGATATATCAGGAATGGCCACAGGTCGCTCTTAAGGGTATGTTCACACGGCATGTTGGATCTGAAAAACGCATTCAAAAGGGCTGCATAAATCGCATCCAACAC
Organism: Phyllomedusa bahiana; assembly: GCA_025379985.1. NCBI lineage: Eukaryota > Metazoa > Chordata > Amphibia > Anura > Hylidae > Phyllomedusa > Phyllomedusa bahiana. The sequence goes on from JAODAL010021697.1 coordinate 46,759, forward strand.
GCATGTACATGTTTCGATGCGTTTTTGCTGCAGCAGACACGTACCCTATAGTTTTAAATAGGGCGTCTGCTGGGTCAAACGGATCAAGAATTGGCATGACAACTCTTTGAATAGATCCAAAAGACGCATCAGAATAGAAAGACGCATGTAAACACGCATCAGCCATCACTCGTCTGAACGCCGTATACATTGATAGCAATGTAAATCGCACTGCACACTGTTAGATGGTGGGTTTCAGACCCTAAATGGACCCATGGATTCAAACATGCATCTATAAACGGATCCAACACGCCGTGTGAACATCCCCTAAATGTATCCAGTTAAGGCTAAGGCCTCGTTCACACGGCTTATTTTGCCGCGGATTGGCGCCGTACTGCACGCCGGATTTGCGCTGCAGTACGGCGCCAATCTGTCGGAGTCATTACTGTATTCCACTGCTCTCATAGAGAACAGTGGATTCCGTCGCTCCTCCCCGCTCGGCGAATCCGCCGGGGGGGTAGAAAGTGACATGCACATTATCCAGGTGCAATACGCGCCGTGGATAAAGCAAGTCTATGGGGCCTACATCATCACCCAGTCCACAGTGGTAAAATAAGAATTAAAAAATAAATTTTATTAAAAAATTAGCAAAAACAAAATGTTGAATTTTTTTTGTCAGTTTGAAAACTAAAAAAAAAAAAAAAAAAGCTCTTGTAAACAGATCCTAATAAACCAGGACAGGGCAGGTTGGCACAAACTGTTTCTAGACTTTTGCAATCAGCCTGACTCACTGCAATACTGAAGGAGAAATCTGCATGAAGTGGATTTTACCACGAATGTTCTATGGATGTTACGGCCAGGTTCACACACTGCAGCAGCCGCGTATAGATGAAGCCACAGCTGCAGGCGGTGGCAAATGTCCCCACAAGTTTGCCACTGAATCTGTGGTATCACCATGAAAACTTTGCAACCACTGGCAGCTGTATGCATGCGCGGTTTTGTGTACCCAGACATATTGGCAACTCTTAAAGACTCAGCAGAACTTTTATCCATTTGAATCCCTGCTTATTCTGGATTAAAGAGTCCAGTGGGCGGTCTTATCAGTGACTGTCAGCCTTCCTTGTATGTGTGCAGACAAAGATAGCTGTTATTTATTGATAATACCGCCCACTGGACTCCTTAACCCAGAATAAGCAGGGATTCAAATGAATATAATACAAGTTCTGCTGAGTTTTTCCGCACAGAACTAGATCAATCTGCTTAGCACCCGCTGCTCTATAATGCTACAAGCAGATCATTTAACATTTTCAGTGCGACAGGTTCCCTTTCAGCTAGATTAGCATCTATATAGTATAAGAAGCATTCTTTTATAGGGAAATCACAGACACTGCACTAATTGTATATAGGTAAATACATACAATATGCAACAAGTGTAATTTGACAGATTTTGCCCCAGATATTAGTGTAGATTTGTATATAAATAGGGTAAATCTATGGCAAGTCATAGAACCTACAGCTTGGCTTCAAATGCCCTAAAAATCCATGCACTATAGAATAGCACAAAGTGAGTATATTCACAGAAAAAAACTAGAAAGGCCTTACTATTAAAATATAACTTTTAATTTACATATATTAAAATACACAATGGCCACAAAACCTAATCTCAACACCAAATACACCACATAGCATAATCCCAGGTAAAGAAGGGAAAACCATAAATAGGTAGTGGATAGTAACAATTAGCGGATAGGTCTACAATAACCCTACATCTATCAACTACCTACACGGACAGAGTAATCGTCCCGAAAGGGACGGCCCCATCCATCGGTGGCTAATCCTGGGACTCCCTAATACATATATTACAAAAAAGTCACCTGGAAAAGTGTGAATAATACTGTGTATATCTATACAGATACGATACTTAGACGAAAATACATAAAGTACTATAGCAAGACCATACACAGTACTAACAGCAGAATGCCACCTAGGCCAGAGATAGATACCTTACAGGGACACTCTGTACTCCACTAATAGCCGATACCCCAACAATAATGCACACGTATACTCATCTGTACACCAGGGGTAATCCTTAGCGAACTGAAACAGTGCACTCCATGTCTCCCGACGCGTTTCCCCCCTCCAATATATAGGGGTTCTTCAGGGGATTATCGATCATGGCACCAAAAAGTGACAAGGTTGTCTTCAAACGTGGAGGACTCAGAATCGAGTTACTCCATATCACAATGGACAGCAATGATTGTGGTACAAAGTGGGATTGAGACTAACATCCCTATATAGGTACACAGTGCTTCATAGCCCAATCGCAGCTTACCTGTGTTACGTCCCACGGAGGAAGAACGGCTAAGATCGCGCATGCGCAGACCGCGGTTCACTCTTTCCCGCAGGACTCGATCTGAGTCCTCCACGTTTGAAGACAACCTTGTCACTTCTTGGTGCCATGATCGATAATCCCCTGAAGAACCCCTATATATTGGAGGGGGGAAACGCGTCGGGAGACATGGAGTGCACTGTTTCAGTTTGCTAAGGATTACCCCTGGTGTACAGATGAGTATACGTGTGCATTATTGTTGGGGTATCGGCTATTAGTGGAGTACAGAGTGTCCCTGTAAGGTATCTATCTCTGGCCTAGGTGGCATTCTGCTGTTAGTACTGTGTATGGTCTTGCTATAGTACTTTATGTATTTTCTTCTAAGTATCGTATCTGTATAGATATACACAGTATTATTCACACTTCCCCAGGTGACTTTTTTGTAATATATGTATTAGGGAGTCCCAGGATTAGCAACCGATGGATGGGGCCGTCCCTTTCGGGACGATTACTCTGTCCGTGTAGTTAGTTGATAGATGTAGGGTTATTGTAGACCTATCCGCTAATTGTTAATATCCACTACCTATTTATGGTTTTCCCTTCTTTACCTGGGATTATGCTATGTGGTGTATTTGGTGTTGAGATTAGGTTTTGTGGCCATTGTGTATTTTTATTTATGTAAATTAAAAGTTATATTTTAATAGTAAGGCCTTTCTAGTTTTTTTCTGTGAATATGTTTTTTTGGGCCGTCTTTTTCCACTCCAAAAAAGGTGGATTCTGTGACTTCACAAAGTGAGTATACCCTGATGAAACCGATGCCACCAATACATCCCGGTAACTGCACCCACATCCTTGCAGGTCACGGTCAAAGCCCTACGTGATGTTAAGCAAAGGCAACGACACAGGAACAGACACATGATCAGTGGAGCCGTCATCTGCCAAAGTCTGGGCGTGACCCGTCTGCTGTTTCATCATCCTACATTCTTAATCACTTCAAGACGACCACAGGGTACAGTAACTACTGGTTAATAGCCTCATGGCTTCTAGAAGACTCTCATATGGGAGAGGGATCAGCAAATACACACAAATCCATAGGGCTGGGCCACCATCCCCTGCAATGGGACGATGTATAAACCCTAGAAATGGGCCCCCAAACATAATCCTCAGAGGGCCACTATATCATTCCCTATGTACAATCTCTGCGAGCTGCTATGTAATTCCCACCAGTGAGCCTGTATATTATTCTCTGCGGGCTAATATGTAATTTCCTGCAGCAGCCCCCTATGTATCATACTCTGTAGGCTGCTATGTAATTCCCTCCAGGGAGCCCCCATATAATTTTAAATGGGCTGCTATGCAACTCCCTGCAGCGGCCCCCTATATATTATTCTCTATGGGCTGTAATATAACTCCCTGCTGTGCTCATTCACACACAAATATGTGTGTGTGTATATATATATATATATATATATATATATATATAAATAAAATTCTCTATGCTCTGCTCTATAATTCCCTGTAGAGGGCCCATATACACACACACACAGGCTTCAATATAACTCCTTGCGGTGGCCCCTTATATATTACACTATATAGGCTACTATGCAACTCTTTGCAGTGACGCCTGTATATTATTCTATAGGGGCTGCTATACAATTCCCTGTATTGGCCCCTTATTTTCTATAAGCTGCTGTACAATTCAATGTAGGGGGGCCCTTTATATTATTCTTTGTGGGCTACTATGTAATACCCTGCAGTGGCCCCCTATATATTATTCTCTATAGGCCAATACACAAGCCACAACACTGGGCCCATACACAGGGCGGGTTCCTATATATCTGGCAGTCCAGCAGAGTTTCCAATGTTGCATGCAGCGGTTTTTGCCTCTGCTTCTTACATCTGGCTTTCCCATCAGGGGCTGCCCCGGGTCCCTAGATGTATGTGAGGAGACCCTCTGGAGGCCTTTCACTTTCTACTTCTAGCAGTACTGTGTATTGTAACGCTGACCCCTAGACCAGACGGACAGATGTTCTAGCCACACTCCCTATACACCATCCTGTCTATTCAGTGGATACATTTCTACACAGAGTTCTCTGACATCGCAGGACTTTATTCCCTGGTACATCTCCTGGGAGTGGAGCACTGGTCCACATCACTGTGCAGGTGAGGGCGTATCCTTCACCCTCTAGAGACCAGGTGGCTTCACCGCAGTACAGTGGAAGCCTGTGTGTCCATATGACTGGCAGAAAAGTGGACTCCCCGGTGTACTAGACTTTATCATTAGACCCCTATTGGCATCATGGACACTCCAGCGGGCAAGAATCCCCTCAGGAGACATGCTTGTCCTTAAACCAAAATAACCTAAGACCCTCATACCAGACTGAAATGTGCATGAAAAGATAAAGGTATGTGAGCCAGAGCAACCATGGGGCACCCTGCTCCACCACACTGGGAGCCGGATAATAAGACGTTTCCTACATCTAATACTGACAGCATAACTGTACACACATTGCCTCCTGGGACTTGTAGTTCTATGACAGACCCAACACTGACAGCACACTCCCCCCTCCCCCGCAGTGCCTCCTGGGACTTGTAGTCCTATGATAGACCCAACACTGACTGCACACTTTCCCCGCAGTGTCTCCTGGAACTTGTAGTCCTATGACTAAACCAACACTGACAGTACTTTCCCCCCCGCAGTGCCTCCTGGGACTTGTAGTTCTATGATAGACCCAACACTGACAGCACACTTCCCCCCCCTCCTCCTCCCCCGCAGTGTCTACTGGGACTTGTTTTTTTTACTGGAGTTCTATGACTATGAACCCAACACTGACAGTACTTTCCCCCCCCCCCCCCGCAGTGCCTCCTGGGACTTGTAGTTCTATGATAGACCCAACACTGACAGTACTTTCCCCCGCCGCAGTGTCTCCTGGGACTTGTAGTCCTGACAGCTCTCCACGTCCCCGGCTGCAGCCCCCATGCGGTGACAGCACAGTGACAGGCCACACCACTGAAGTTTGGGAACTTGCAGCCGCTCTCCCCTCCCGGAGGACAGAATGCACACAGCGCGGCACTCCCCCCGCACACTGCTCCGTGGCAGGAAGCGCCCGCACTCCCCTCTGCTGCCCCTCTCCCCCCGGCAGTGACCCTCCGACATGTCAAACTTGCAGGCGCCGGCAGAACTTACAGCCATAGTGAGGTCGGAGCAGCCCGTCCACATCATCCGAGCTGGACATGGTGACTGGTGACGGGTCTGGATCCGGAGCGGTCACTTCCAGCCGATGGAGGGGAGGGAAGGTGAGAGAGGGGCACTGAGGACACAAGACAACTTCTCCAGAGGTGCGGGAGCCTCCTCGGTGCCGGAGAGAGAAGACAGGGTGTGTCCGCCCCGCCCCCGCCCGCGCCAGCCTATAAGAGCGCCCGCTGCTGCCAAAACCGGAGCGGGGGCTCGGAGACACCTCACTGCACCCCTGGAGGCTGGGACCGATAGCGGGGGCTTGCGGAGGAAGGATTCCTCAATGGAAGCTGTATCACAGGGAAGGGGGCTCCAAACTGGCGCATGAAAGGGCGCATGAGAAGGTGGCAGGTGAGGGGTCGGCACTGACCACTGCTTCTCCAAGGCTCTCCTAGTCTGGAGGTTGTAGTGCTGATCATGGAGTAAAGAGGCGAAAACTGCACCGTGGACGTTCAGCGTCGTTTCCTCACAATTTCACGTTTATGGTGCGGCCGCACGACGGATGTCAGAGTAGTCGTCGGATTCTGGGTGCGGTCACACCGCTGATGTCAAAGTAGTCGTCGGATTCTGGGTGCGGTCACACCGCTGATGTCAAAGTAGTCGTCGGATTCTGGGTGTGGTCACACCGCTGATGTCAAAGTAGTCGTCGGATTCTGGGTGCGGTCACACCACGGATGTCAGAGTAGTCGTCGGATTCTGGGTGCGGTCGCACCACGGATGTCAGAGTAGTCGTCGGATTCTAGGTGCGGTCGCACACAGATGTCAGAGTAGTCGTCGGATTCTGGGTGCGGTCTCACCCCTGATGTCACAGTCGTCGTCGGATTCTGGGTGCGGTCACACCACGGATGTCAAAGTAGTCGTCGGATTCTGGGTGCGGCCGCACGACAGATGTCAGAGTAGTCGTCGGATTCTTGGTGCGGTCACACCACTGATGTCAGAGTAGTCGTCGGATTCTGGGTGCGGTCACACCACTGATGTCAGAGTAGTCGTCGGATTCTGGGTGCGGTCACACCACGGATGTCAGAGTAGTCGTCGGATTCTGGGGGCGGACACACCACGGATGTGAGGGTAGTAGTCGGGTTCTGGGTGCGGTCACACCACGGATGTCAGGGTAGTCGTCGGATTCTGGGTGCGGTCACACACGGATGTCGAGTAGTCGTCGGATTCTGGGGCGGTCACACACAGATGTCAGAGTAGTTGTCGGATTCTGGGTGCGGTCACACCACAGATGTCAGGGTAGTCGTCGGATACTGGGTGCGGTCAAACCACGGATGTCAGAGTAGTCGTCGGCTACTCGGTGCGGACAAACCACGGATGTAAGAGTAGTCGTCGGATTCTGGGTGCGGTCACACCACGGATGTCAGAGTAGTCGCCGGATTCTGGGTGCGGTCACACCACGGAAGTCAGAGTAGTCGCGGATTCTGGGTGCGGCCGACACGACAGATGTCGGTAGTCGTCGGATTCTGGGTGCGGTCACACCAGGATGTCAGAGTAGTCGTCGGATTCTGGGTGCGGTCACACCAGATGTCTGGTAGTCGTCGGATTCTGGGTGCGGTCACACCACGGATGTCAGAGTAGTCGACGGATTCTGGGTGCGGTCACACCACGGATGTCAGAGTAGTCATCGGATTCTGGGTGCGGTCACACCACGGATGTCAGAGTAGTCGTCGGATTCTGGGTGCGGTCACACCACGGATGTCAGAGTAGTCGTCGGATTCTGGTGCGGTCACACCACGGATGTCAGAGTAGACAGTCGGATTTGGGTGCGGTCACACCACTGATGTCAGAGTAGTCGTCGGATTCTGGGTGCGGTCACACCATGTGTCAGAGTAGTGTCGGATTCTAGGGTAGCGGTCAACCTACAGGATGTAGAAGTAGTAGTCGGATTTGGGTGCGGTCACACAGGATGTCAGAGTAGTAGTCGGATTCTGGGTGCGGTCACACCACGATGTCAGATATCGTCGGAGTCAATAGGTTGGGTCACATCCGCGGATGTCAGGGTAGTCGTCCGGATTTCTGGGTTGCGGGTCGCCACCACGGATGTCAGGGTAGTCGTCGGATTCTAGGTGCGGCCGCACGACAGATGTCAGAGTAGTCGTCGGATTCTGGGCGCGGTCACACCACGGATGTCAGAGTAGTCGACGGATTCTGGGTGCGGTCACACCACGGATGTCAGAGTAGTCGTCGGATTCTGGGTGCGGTCACACCACGGATGTCAACGTAGTCGTCGGATTCTGGGTGCGGTCACACCACGGATGTCGTCGGATTCTGGGTGCGGTCACCATGGATGTCAGAGTAGTCGCCGGATTCTGGGTGTGGTCACACCATGGATGTCAGAGTAGTCGCCGGATTCTGGGTGCGGTCACACCATGGATGTCAGAGTAGTCGTCGGATTCTGGGTGAGGTCACACCAAGGATGTCAGAGTAGTCGTCGGATTCTGGGTGCGGTCACACCACGGATGTCAGAGTAGTAGTCGGATTCTGGGTGCGGTCACACCACGGATGTCAGAGTAGTCGTCGGATTCTGGGTGCGGTCACACCACGGATGTCAGAGTAGTCGTCGGATTCTGGGTGCGGTCACACCACTGATGTCAGAGTAGTCGTCGGATTCTGGGTGCGGCCGCACGACATGTCAAAGTTGTCGTCGGATGTACCCCTTTACATTGAACAGTTCATGTTTCGGGCAGAATAATGAACATGTACCAAGTTTTTTTGATGGTTGGATTTACCGTCAGAAAATCTGAGTGGTGTAAACTACAGCTCAGACTTTCTATTAAAAACAATCTGTATGGACGGATGGATTTTGCACAACCAAAATGGGGACGAACCGTTCCGCCATGCAAACAATCTAGAGAGCAAAAATTGGTCAGTACATCCAAGGCAATTTTTAAAAAATGAGTATAGGTGCACGTGTTTTACTTTCTAGACTGTTTGCATGGGGCAGTAGCTGGCCTCCATTTTGGTTGTGCACGCCGCCCGTCACAGACTGTTTCTAATCAGAGCAGAATGGACCTGGGACCTTCTCTCTCTGAAAAATATGGAGGCCTGAACAGACACAAAGAGAGGTAACATGTCAGATTAAGTTCCTAATTGTATTGAGGTCATCTTGTCGCGGTAGATGGGCCTTTACAGTTTTGATCAAAATCTACACCAAGAACCTCAAGTTTTCATGTATCTAAAGAAGCAAAAGTGCTTTTTGAGAAAATTCCTATATTCCCTTTGACTGTTTTTAGTGCTTATAGTGTGCTGCTGATATTGTGTTGTGTTTAATGGCGGTGACTGCGCGGTCTTAGTGGAGCGTTAATCCGCCTGATAATCCTAAAGCCTTTAGGCTTTAAGCCAACTAGGTGTCAGCCCCTCGTGCTGACGTGGGGGGCACAATGATGTCATATCATTACTCCACCCCCTGCCGGGCTCAGAAGCTGGCCTGCCACTCGTCGTGCACGGGAATCGAGGTGAGTTCTATATTTTTATTATTTTTAACTAATGGGCTAACCTATAGCCTACGTATCTACCTACCTATTTGGGCCCCACCTATTTCTTACCTTCCTATGTGGGGCTCATCTATAGCCTACCTACCTGGGGCCCACCTACTGCTTGCCTAATTAGCTACCTGGGGCTTCGAAACAGCCTACCTATCTACCTAAGGGCTGTCTACCTAACTGGGGTCTAACTCCTGACTACCTAAGGCCAATCTATCTGTAACCTACCTGTGGACTAACTACTTCCTACCAAAGCCCTGTCTACCTACCTAGGGCCTACCAACCAATCTAATGGGGGTCTACCTGCCTGGTAATTTGAATCTGAGAGGTAATATGAATCTGAGAGGTAAAGGCCATAGCTGTAGCACAGTTTCCAGAGGGTCAGTCATCTGTTTTTCCCCACCCCTCTAGAAGACTGTGTCTATAGTCTATGTCCTGTACCTGCTCTCCCACCCCTTGGAAATTTGTACAGAGGTGGGGTCAGTGAGGGAGGTGCTGGAAAAGTGAGAATGCTAAGATATTTGTGTCCAAATCTGCAGGGATGAGTGGTGGCCGGGAAAAGTCATCATGGTAGTCTGGACCGCATGCAGAACAAAAGGGAAAGTCAATGACTCGTCAGAGAAATGTCACCTGTGAGTCACAAGATGTCATTGTACTGTAATCACTTATGTATTTAGAGCCTGTGTACACTGGTAACTACCACAATATGGTGATAATATGATCTTATTGTACGAGCGGGGAGAGGAGGTGTAATACCTAGTTCTCATAGAGAACTCTCTCCCCTCTCGTACAGTACGATCGTTTTGTGCAAATATGCAGCGAAATGCACGTTGAAATTACGCCGTGTGAACATACCCTTAGGGGGGAGGTTTCTAGCTGAGGTTTTTTTGAATTTGTCCGATCCTCTAAACTCTGAAACTGGGCAGAAGAATGTGCATGTTTTAAGTTTTTTGGGCGATTTTCTGATTTCCAATACAACCGTCAGAAGTAGACTACAGCTCTGATTTTTTTTTTTTATATTGATGTAAATGGGGATGGTTGACAGTCGGTTTTCAGACCGTTTCAAAAACCAATTGAAAACTGCGTTGTCCGATTTATTTTGACTCAGGTTTTCAATGTTGATTTTAGGTTGTTATTTTTTTTGCCGGATTTACAGTCAGAAAACGAGTCCCATTCATCTCTATAGGGTTTTGGAGGCACATCCAACATAGAAATGTTTGGGACGCATTTTTTCACCTGGAATACGGCAGAAGAATAAACATATTCTAAGTTTTTTTTATAAAAACGGTGGTTTTGAAATCTGACCTCGAGTAAATGTGGACAACTTGGATTCTCAGTTGAGCTCTATGGGGATTGTTTACAGTCAGACTTCTATGGTATTTAAAACCAGAATCTGTGTGTAAATCTGATGGGAATTGCTTGTCGTGTGGACGGGCCTTTAGAGGCACAGAATTCCGACAAGGAAACAACGCTGTTTCAGGACTGACAGGCGAAAATATGTCCTGAGAATGTACCCACTGCGCTAAAGCTGATTGGTTCTCATAGAGGCACAGGATTGGATCATAAAGGTCACACAAGTTTGACGTTTGTGGTTTTTTTGACATGATGTTTTTCAACGCGGATTTTTCCTTGAAATCCTTGCTGAACACTAAGGGCCACATGTATGAAAACTGTCTAGGTCTAAAACTCACTTTGTTGCCCATAGCAACCAATCAGAGCGCCCATTTAATTTCATATAGTGCTCTGGAGAAATGAGAGGGGCTCTCTGATTGGTTGTTATGGGCAACAAAGTGAATTTTGGACCTAGACATTTTTCATACATATGGCCCTAAAAGTCTTCCCATAAACTCTAATGTAGAAACCAAGTTGTTGGTCAAACTATGTGACTTTTTGAAACATGGATTCTAAATGTGGACAATAAAAAACTTTGAACTTGTTTTTTCTTCTGCCGGTTTCCTAGTGGAGAACAACATGTAAATTTACTATTCAAGTCAACGGGAGGCCTTAAATCCTCAGGCAGTAATTGCTCCAACAATTGTTTTGTATGTGGATTGCTATGTGGCTCTGCGCTAAAAACCACCTGTGAGATTTTTTTGCTGCATTACAGATCCCAGCCAAAACATTATGCAGTACCATCAACAATAGTCGCATGTCACATCGTGGTACTTTTATATGTGGGAGCTCATCTTACCTATGCTGCTGCTCATTGCTGATGGAATCCGATGAACATTTTTTTTGACGTAAAGAGTAACGTAAACACAGAGTGAAAGGACCCAAAATGGCGACTGGGGGCATGGGCAGTGACTACTATGTAGACTTCTGGACATCACACGGTGGCACGTTTATAAAAGCAGTTGCGCCAAACTTCTGACACAATTTGTGTCAAAAATAAGTGTACATGCTTTACACCACATTAATTATGTGTATTAGACAGTTATTAGAATTTTCTGTGTGTTGTCTGCTTAAAGGGGGTGTGACCTCAGTACAGGGGCATGGCTTATATGAAACACATTGGGCACATTTATCAAGTTGCACCAAAATTCTGGCAGAATTTGTGCCAAAAAATAATGACTTGTATGCACCATGACTGACAAAAGGGGCGTGACCTTGGTAAAAGTGTGGCCTAGCAATAAGGGACGTAGCCTAGAGACATGCCCCAAAAAATGCGGCACACTGTTGCAGCGGGTAGGTGCATAAAGTAAGCCAACTTAAAAATGGTTCAGTTAGACTAAACAGTTCTAATGTTTACCAGCTGTATTAACACTATGATAAATGTGGCGCATTGTAAGATGGTCTAGTCTAATCTACACTGTCTAAAGTTAGGTTCATACGACTTCTTTTTCTGTGTTGACACTGTCACCACCGAAAAAGCATTGTTTCCATGCTTGGCAGCCTGGACTGCACAAGGCAGATTTCTGCCTCCTGAACAGCGATGCTAATTTTACATAGGTGTCAGCTCTGGGGCGCCATCTTGGCCCATCCTGGGGATTCCCACTTGGCTCTTGGATCGCCGTCCTTTGTAGAACGGTGTTTGCTCAAAAGATCTTCTGACACTGGGAAATATTTCAAACTGGCCTCAGCCAGCTTTATTGAGGCACACCGTTTACAGAACACAAAACAAACACATAAAAATAAATCCTTGGCCGTCTGACCACTAGCTAACATACAGAGTCCCTCTCTGTCCAGAGGTCTGCACCTATCGCACAGCCCCTCAAAACTTACAGTGTCCTCACTGTTGTATCAGGCTTCCGTATAGCCTCTGGGGGGCCAGAGCTCTCTTCCCTACTCTGCTGCTCCAAACAGTCAGGTAGCAGCCACGCTCCCCGATCACCTTTAGTAGGAAGCCTTAAATAAATCTCCAGAGACCTATCCAATATCTGAGCTGGAACCCAGGGACCTGGAATGCGGGGACAGCATCCCACCCGACACTATAGCTGTCCCGAAAGAGCCACCCCATACATAGCTGCCTTGCAGCTATTCTAGCCGCTACTGTAAGTGTCAGTAATCTATCACTACTGGCACAATATAGGTGGCTTTTCCCCACTGAGCCCAGGTCCTTGGTGGCACATCTGCAGAAGGTCTCCGGCTGTACACCCTCTAGTGGCAGGATCATGCGACTACCAGTGGTCGCTCTGCGACATAGGGTACAAACTAAATCACTTTACAGTTAGATTGGAAGCTGATTGTGGATGTGGAATCTGCGCCCAGAATAAGCATCCAAATCTGCCATGGAAACATTCCGTAAAAGTTAGCCAATATTGAGTAATCTGGCTCAGTATGTGTTACTGCATGCTTTTGTTAAATCACCCCCCTTTTGCCATTTTACAAATAAAAATAAATAAAATGACAAATAATTGGTATTGCCGCATCTTAAAAAGTCTGATTTATTAAAATATAACATCTTTTATCTGGTACGCTGAACACTGTAGACGAAAGAAAATTCCAAACGGCAAAATATTGTTTTTTTTTAGATCATTTCACCCCTAACACTTGGAATAAAAGTGATCACAAAAACCGCATCTATCCCACAATGGTACCAATAAAAATACACTTCAGCCCGCAAAAAATGCCCCCTCACTCAAGTACGTAAGTAGAAGTACAAAAAGTTATTGGTCGCAGAAACCCTACATATTTGGTGTTCCCAGATTCGTATCAAGCTGTAGACTACAGGTAACATATCATTTATACCGAAGATCTAACGCTGTAAACTAGATTTTTTTTTTTCAAATTTGACCCCACTTAGAAATAATTTGCGGCTTCCAAGTATATTCTATGGTTCTGTGATTGATACCTTTAGAAAGTACATCTTGTCCCGCAAAATAAAAGCCCTCCTATGTCTTTGTAGATGGAAAAATAAAAAAGTTATGGCTCTGGAAAGGCGATAAGAGAAAAACCAACGTGAAAAAAATAGGCCTCGGCGTTGAAGGGTTAAAGGGGTTGTCTCGCTACAAAGAATAGCTTTCAAATTGTAGGGAACACAAAATAAAGACATTTTCCAAATATATTGCATTGTTCCTCTGTTTTCCCTAAAGAGATACAAGTGAATTTATTACCTCTTGGCTATTTCAGTTCCCTCAGTAACTGCCCTTGTAAACAAATCTCTGGGGCTGTTTGTTCAATGAGATAACAGAGAGTGAGTCATCACAAGTCAGCAGTGTCAGTCAGTGTCCTGTGCTGCCAGACAGTAAAAAGCTGATTTATCTCAAGTAACAGCTCTGTAATTAGGGCTTTTGTTTTGGGGATCAGATAAGAAGTCCTTCCAGTAGTTTGAGAAGCTAATCTAATTAGCATCTGAAAGCACAACATAGCTGTACAAGCAGGGAGCTTATGCAAATTAGTGTGAACCAGGAAGTGACAGAGAATTTCTTTCATGCATTCTTTGAAACCCTGTGGGGAGACAACTCCTTTAAGAACATTAATGTTCATTTTGGAATAAGCCTAAAAGTGTTCTTATTTCTATTTAGTGTCCAGTCTTTTTGAAGTTTATTAACCCACTCCCCTCCCAATCTCTATGTTGTGTGGCATTACAGAATGTTGCATACACAATATAAGGCCTTTTCTCCTGCATTCACAGTATTAGGAATTATTTGATTTGTTTGTCAAAACTAATGGTAAGTCCAAAACACAAAAGTGCTTCTGTGATGCTTTTTCTCTATGTGGCCATGTTCACACGGCTTAAAATGGGCCGTATTTCGGTCCGTAATTACGCGCCGAAGTGCGCCAATTACGGGCCGAAAACGGCCCATTCATTACGGTAATTCACAGTTCTCATAGAGAACTAAAGGATTACGTCTCCTCTCCCCGCCCGGCGGGAAACCGCCGGGCGGGGGAGATAATTCACCTGTCCCCTTTCTAGCGGCGTTACGCGCCGCTAGCAGTGGGTAGTCAATGGGCCGGCGAAGTGCCGGCCCCCTGCTTACTCCCCGCTCCCCGGCCCCGCCCCCGTCCACACGGCGTAATTGCGGGGCGTAATTACGTCCCGCAATTAAGCCGTGTGAACATAGCCTGTAGGTTCCATTCCTAGTTTTGGCTTACAAATTCTGATACAAAATACACTACTGGTCAAAAGTTTTCAAAAACCTAAATTTTTCCAGTTATTTTTGATGTAAACACAGTTCTAGGTCAGCAAATAATATGATATGGCACAAAGGTTCAACAGTAAATAAAAACATTAAAGTATGAATTACTGACCTCAGTTTTTAGTTTTTAACACAAGAGTCTGATAAAAATCTGAAATTCAAAGGGCTTTTTTCAGGGAAGAAATCAAGGACAGCTGCTCTGCAGCAAAGAAAGCAAATTATGGGATGGAAACATCCTACAGGTTTCACAACTTTTGAAGATTACTTGCAAACTATATGATTCTATGTTAGCAGTGTTAGAACAGACCGAATTACAGTACCCTCTAGGGCAGGATTTGGACAGTTTGCTCTTAAGGACAGAGCATATTGCTATCATAATTGCAAGAAAAAGGCAATTATTACCCACAGAAATGTAGGTCTGTCCTACAGAGAAATTGCCAAGAAAGGAAGGTGGCAGTCAGTACAGTTCCTTGTAACCTCAAAATTCTTTGGAGGAAACTCAGACAGGAAGAGGTTTGGCAGACCAAAATCTACTACAAAAGCAGATAACAGGTATTTAAGAGACAACAGTTTTACGTGATTAGTGCTTCACAGCTCAAAATCTACAAGCACAGCCTAAAGGGATTTTGCAACATAGGCATTTCATGAGTGGTTTTTCAGCTTCAGCTTTCAATGTAGCTGAGTGGTCTGCACTTCTGCCTTCCAACACAGGGGTCCTAAATTCAAATCCCTGCAGGAACCAAACATGGGACTTTTTTTCTCAATGCACATACCTGATTGAGGTTTCTTTTTTCTTTTTATTTGCAGTTTGATTTATTACTAAGGAGAACAGAGGACATGAATAGAATGCCAGCACCTGAGGTTCAACACTTGCAGTGAATCTGGGTAATTACAAAGCAGGGAAGAGACTGCCAGTAGCTGTCTAAAAAGAGAAGTGATGTCTGAGCATGTGCGGCCAGGACTGAGGAGCCTTTGTCACTTCTTGTATCCAGCTAAAACAAAAATGTTTCAGAATTTTTAATAATGATGAATGGTGAAAATGTTTATTATTTAATTTGAAAGATTCCCACATCAATTTAATTTTGGGGCAAACCCCTTTAATACAGCAAAAAGCAAACAAAGACTTTTATCTGCAGGTTTGACAGGTCAGGTATCAGTAAGCATCATCTCCAGTGGGCTACAGAAGAATAAAAGTTTTTGGGGACTTACGGATCAAAATTTAACATCTTTGGTACACCACACAGGATTTTTGTATGTCATTCAGTAGGTGAAAGTATGGTTCCTAAGAGTTTGAAACCAACCGTCAAACATGGAGGAGGAGGAAGTCTGATGGTCTGGGGCTTTTGGCAACTTGCACAGAGTGACTAGCATACCGGACAGAAAGGATTAGCAAAGTCTCTTGATGTTCCATGTAAAGCAAGTGGGTCAAGTGTTCAAGGGGGTACAGCAAGATGATGATCCAAAATATGTTTCAAAGTTATGTAAGAACTATCTAAGACTACAAGAAGAAGCCAGCACGCTTCAAAGAAAGGAAGGGCCTGCACATTTGCCAGACTTTAAAGAGGACCTATAACCTCCAGAGAACCGTATCAAGTAATAGAAGACAAAAATATTAACACTTTCTCAAATCTGTTTAGTTAGGGAAATGAAAGCATTTCACCTGTAAATCAGTTTAAAAAAAACACAGCCCTTAAAGAAAGGACTGATGTGGGGCCAAGTTGGCTCCTGACAGCATGATGGATCAGTATCAGTGTCGGACTGGGGGGTCTGGGGCCCACAGGGGAATTGGGGGGCCCACTCTACTGTGCATGAAAATATTACCGGCCTCTCGGACATAAATGCGCCATTAAAAACCACCGTAGGGTAGACAAACCAGTGGGTAATAACCTATAAAACCAATGCCCATATAAACCCCCCACATTATTTTTGGTCAGACCACCGCTCAGAAAGGAAATCCTTACAACACCCCCATATAGGGCAGAAAACCTATCGGTATAACCTACAACACGCTTTTATGGAGACCACATAGTGTCAGACCCAGCTCAGGTATAACCTACAACACTCCATATAGAGACCACATAGAGGTCAGACACCAGCTCAGATAATACAGTAATACAGCCACTAGATCCAAATAGAAGTAAAATAAACCCCTTGAAAATCAGGCCCCTAAAACCACAAGACGTCTTCTCATCTGATGAGTCGTTCTCTTCTCTCATGAGTCGTTCTTATTCCCTTTTCTCTGCATTCGTTCACACCGCCATGATGACTTTGGCCCTTTGGGAGAAATTACACACAATATCTTAGAATCCTCAATTTTCCAGCATTTTTTTTACCTATTCCCACCTCTGTACAAACTTCCCAGGGGGGGAAGAAAGGTACAAGCCATAACTTAGAGGCCTAGCATCCTAAGGGGTTGGAGGGTGGGGAGAGAATTGAGCCCTGGAGATAATGCTACAACTATGGGCTGCTTCCCTCTTAATTATATTACCAAGTACGTAGGCAAATGGGAAAGGCCCCAGGTAACTAGATAGGCCCTATTTAGGTAGGGAGACCCCCGCTGGATAAGTTGGTAGGCCAGCCCCAGGTAAGTTGGTGGGTACCTAGCCACGGGTGGGTAGGTAAGTAGCCCCCAGTTAGATAAGCAGGCCCCAGTTAGGCAAGTTGATAGGCTACAGTTAGGTTGGTGGAACCCAATTAGGTAGGCTGTAGGTATTTAGAGTCCTCTTTATATAGGCTGCAAGCAGTTGGGGTCCCCCCTTTAGGTAGTATACAGGCAGTTAGGGCTTCCTTTAGGTAGTATACAGGAAGTTAAGGCTCCTTTAGGTAGTATACAGGCAGGGCCTCCTTTGGGTTTAGATTCAGGCAGTTAGGGGTCTCCTTTAGTAGTGTGCGGAAGTCAGGGCCCCCCTTTAGGCCTAGTGTGCAGGAAGTAAGGGCCCCCTTTAGCTAGTGTGCAGGTAGTCAGGGTCCCCTGTAGTTTGTTGTTAGTCAGGGCCCCCTGTAGTTAGTCAGGGCCCCCCTTTAGGTAATCAGGGCCCCCTTTGATGGTCAGGTCCCCCCAGTAGGGAGTCAGGACTCCCCTGTAGGGAATCAGGGCCCCCTTTGGTAGTCAGGGCCCCCTTTGGTAGTCAGGGCCTCCTGTAGACAGTCAGGGCCTCCCTTTAGGTAATCAGGGCCCCCGTATGTAATCAGGGCCCCCTTAGGTAAATAGGGCCCCTTAGGCAGCCAGGCCCCCTTTGGGCAGGGCCCCCTTTAGGTAGCCAGCCCCCCCTTTAGGTAGCCAGCCCCCCCTTTAGGTAGCCAGGGCCCCCCCTTTAGGTAGCCAGGGCCCCCCTTTAGGCAGCCAGGGCCCCCCTTTATGTAGCCAGGGCCCTCTTTAGGTAGCCAGGGCCCCCCTTTATGTAGCCAGGGTCCCCCCTTTAGGCAGCCAGGGCCCCCCATTAGGCCGCTCCGAGCTCCCCGCCGGCTCCTGCCGCAGTGCATAGGCGGCGCGGTGATGTGACTCCCCGGCGCAAAGTCAGCAGTGGGGGCCCGGGCCCTGGAGGTTGAGGGCCCCTAACGCCTTCGCTGCCGGGAGATTGCGGAGGGCAGCGCTGTGGTCTTGCTGGGAAAATTAGTCCCAACTCCGGGCCGGTCTTGGGCCCCGGGGGGACCAGACCCCGGGGCGTTCATGACTGGATGGGGGGCGGGCCTGGGTAGGACGGCATGCCTGGGGCCCACAGCAGCTCGGGGTCCCCCGGCCCCGGCCCCGCCCGACCCTGATCACTATGTTGACAGCTCTGTGACACTTCCTGCTTCTGAGCTGGAAGAGTCCACTGTGCAGTGGGAGGGAATTTGGGAGGCATTCAAGTTTGTAGATAGGAAAACTTTATGCTGCCATCTTCATGCTGGGTGTTATTACACTAGTAGCAGTGTAATATGGATGTCTGTGCGCTGTAGAGGAGGCGGCTGGAAGCAACAGGTAAACTCTCTCAGACATATGTCCTCAGTGTGCTGTGCCTGCTGCAGTGTAAGGGACTCAGATTAACCCTCAACATGCAGCTATACCCCCTGCACAATTGGTATCTCCCACAGAAAGAATCTTACAAACATTATAAATGACCCACATAGCTGATTATATATGTATATTATATACATACACAGAGCTGATCGATATAAGTGCAGACTGATTTTCAGCTTTGTGGGTCAGCATTGTTTCATAATACTGACCAACAGAGCTGACAATCAGTTTGCAGTTCTATATTACTGGTTCCCCCAAGCCCCTGGAAAGGGGTATATATGGAGTAACAATTTATAATGCAGGGTGTGGTCTTCTCTTGGTCCAAACCCCTCCCATAAAACCCCGGCTCCCTTCTTGAGTAGTGGAAAAATTTTTTTTTGTTTCTGGTATGGTGGAAAAAGGTTGGGGACCGCTGAGCTACACGCTGCTATTTAAAGAGTCAAAAATCTAGATTTCATTTGTCGAAACAAGGTTTGTCCATTATTGTTATTCATCTTGTTTATTTTCTTTCATTTCAAAGTCTATTTGACATTAAACTGTGTAAATATCATCAAAAACTGGAAAAATCAAGATGTTCCCAAAAATTTTGGTGGTTGTGCTGACATAAAAATGGTAAAAACTTGGGGCGGGAAAGTTGATTTTTGGGTTGTGGCAGGAAAGTAGGGGGGAAACGGGTAATTAGGCCGGGCTGGCAATTATTCAATTATTGGTGCGCTGACCCTTTAAATTTCACAGGGACAGAGCGTGCACAACCTATGGAGCAGGTCGGCCAGCGACAGTGCAGGAAACGAGGAGAGGTGAATAGCTACTGCTGGGGACGAGACATGTGGGCCATGGCAGGGCTCACAATCCTAGAAGAGGAGGCGACGATTACAAGGGCACCCACGACCCGACCTGTGGGTCGCGGGGCACACATAACAGTACCTCTCCCCCCCTTAGGCCTCCCCTTTTTTCTAGCCTGGAGAAAATTCCATACCAACTTACAGTCTAGGATGTTGTCTTGTGGCTCTAAGGACCTTACTTCTGGTCCGAACTCCTTACAGTCAGTAAGAAAGTGTTGCTTCCCCTGATCATCTTCATGGCCAGGATCTCTTTGACAG